>BSBK01007341.1:847500-905231 GCA_027943335.1 Chamaecyparis obtusa
ATGTCCCAATCACCTAAGAGTGGGTGGGGGGGGAGGTGGGGTGAGTCAATTGATTCCAAACTTATTAAACTTAATTCCAATTATAACCGTATTCTCCATTGAATATAAAACAACCATAACACAATAACACCAATATTTATTTTCGAGGAAAACCCTGTTAAGGGAAAAACCCCGGTGGGAATGATGCCAACAAATTAGCACTATGAGCATAGTAACTCAAGAAAGAGTTCTAGCCCTTTTAGGAGCTGAATATTACAATAGTATAGTCCCAATTAGAGGTAAAAACCTGTTAGGAGTCAAAACCCTATTAAAGTTATTACAACTGACCACATAATGAAATATAAGAGATGCTTACATCCACCTTCAGGACTTAGTATCCTAGATTTGAAGAAATATCACCATGAATACCTGAACTGGCTTCGTGTACATGCACTACCAAGGTAATTCCAATTTTGTGGCTTAATGCATAATCCTCTTCTCTACATCAGTACTCCTTCCAGCCCAAAATCTCACATAATAATCTACACCTTCCACCCATTTGCATTACAATGAAATACTTCCTTATATACAAGATACAAACATAATTCCCGAGTCATCCATTATAGGACCTATCCTATACATAAAATATTACATAGAACCATGCGAGGATACACGGTCCATCCTTAACAATATTACAACAGTTACAAATTATGAAATAGTCAGCCACAACATTGATCCATGCTTAATTATTCAAGGACACGCTACCACTCCTAGGCCAGATTCCAAATAAATCTTCGTTGGAGTATACGCCATACATAATGCTATTAATAATACTAGTAATCTATGATCACATAGTAGCCTCTCCCATGTATCCTTTGACATTCCCCAAGCTCGCAAGGTTTAATCCTTTTTAGTACTGAAGTTATACTTTAAATCCTAGAACCAACTCTGTAAGTTTCCCAGTCACTGGCCCTGTAACTAGTCTTCACCAATTCATCAATAATCAGAGAAAATGAGCATATTAAGATATGTGAACACAACCGTAAATAGTAAACATGTTAGGTTGCACAAATCTGAGCTCATAGGAACTAAGTCTCCATACACTGTTTGTACAATTCACTTTAACCTCTCTATTTGGTCTGTCTGCAACTTCCTGATTCCCTTATTGAAACATATGTTGACATCAATGACAAAAAAATGAATGCCAACATCATAGACTATAAAAATTTCAATAGAATTCACTTTACCTTAACGAATTTAGATGATTAGAAAATCAGATACATGTCCATTATTTCAGGACAATCAATGGCTTGGGTTTGGATTTGGACCTGTATGTTATCTCCCCTCTTAGTTCATTGAGATATTGCGACCGGACGCGCTCATCCCAACAATTCAAGGAAGTCGATGTTAAGTACCTAAAATCCTGCATAAAAGATGAGCATGTACATACATGTATAAATATATAACAAACAATGGCTGCAATAACCTGATTGTATGGATCTTGTAAGAAAGTAACTATGACTTCGTCCCTCAACTATATTAGACACATCAAATAGAAATATAAAACATTCACACCAACCATACACATGCAAGTATGGGGTCAGTAAAACCATCAACATAAATGACATCCTAACATACAGATCATCATCATGAAAATAACCAACACGCACATGAAAGGTGATCTCGAACATTTTCACACCAATACCGAAAAGTAAATTTTGGGTAGGCATTACAAAAAGCATTAAAACATAATCAATACTTAAAATGGAAGTACTCTATATTCTTTGTACACATATTTTATGAGACTAACATCCTTCAAATCATAGAAATCATAAGCTTTTTATTTTATTTTAAATAGTACATTTTATTAAACCCTCTTTTAGAATAGCATTTCTATGTTTCATTTAATATATAAAATTAATAATGTTTGTAATTAAAAAATGTATAACATTTAAAATATTGATAGAGTGTAATCTCACTCATGTCCAACATAATCAAACAATCTTCAAATTGATCACATCAGAACAAATAAATTATGCCTGAAAATAGTACTTGTAATTGTTAAGTATATATTTTTCTTTATTTTTTAATTTTCTTCTCTATTGTTTACTTCTATTATTTGTTTATTTAAAATAACAACTATTCTGTCTCATGGGTATGGCCTGCTTCACTCTAGCTATCAATCTTAACTAATTTTATTTCTATATGTCTGATACATTTGAGGTACACTATTTTATACAGCAAATTCACTATTTGATCAGCATAATTTGCTTTAATATAACATGATGTCCAAAAAGTTTACAAAATATGAACTTAACTCTATTTATATGTTTTCATGTATAGAGTAATTATGACGATATATAATTATTCAGGTCAATTCTTTAGGTATAACCAACAACTCATATATCTTTCCATGTGGATGGATCATTGTCATAATCAGTCTTTTGAATTTAGATTACCAGACAACTTATTCAAAGAAAGTAATAATGAAATTTATGTTATATTGTTTGATTTCTTTCAAATAAATATTATTTTAAAAAAATGATTTTCAAAGGTTTGAAGTTTAATAAAATATTAAACTTGTATCCCATCATGTTTAAGCTATATTGAAGTCTGTCTAATAATAAATTCATCTGCCATTATATATAAGCTCTATTAAAAACATTCCATCAATATTGAGGTGAAAGAAGTGGTAGACGGACTGATAAAGAGGCCTTGCTATTTTCAAACGAAGATCTGTAGTTTAAACCCTAACAGTGACACAGGAAGGCCGAGTCTGTGAAATAGGATATATTTGGCAACCCCAGGCTGCAGGCTTTCTTAAAAACTAGGTTATTTGGCAGGTCAATTTTGCACTTTACTGTCATCTATTAATAATTTATGCCACTTTAGTTGGTCATCTAATACAAAATACAATAGATTTATTTTTGGCTGCCTCGATATTACTAAATATTAATAAATAAGCTCATAAGACACACGAACAAAATAAGCTCTTCTGGTCCTACAAGGCTTATATATACAGCCCTTGAAGCAAACAAGTGATCAAATCCATAAAAACCATAAATACTCACAAGACCAAATAAGCCGACTATCAATATGTTATTAATATATGTTCAAATAAGCCGACTATCAATATGTATATCAAGAAGGCCTGCAGACGGTGTCACTGTTAATGTTTAAAAGTAGCAAAGCCTCTTGATTAGTCCCTCTACCACTGCTTTGGTAGAGTTTAAATATAAAGGCAGGTGGTTATTTTTTTTTTTTTTTTAATAACATTAAAATCACATTTCAAAATAGAACTCATTTGAAAGTGTTTTCTGCGAATATGTTGGTGATTAATCTTTAGACAAAAACCAGCCAAAAAACTTGTCTATGGCAGTGATCTATCCACAGGGAAAGCCTTAAATTTACAGGTTAAGCCCACAGATTTCTGATCGGATTAATTATCTATGGTCATGATCAATCCAGAGTTAAATACATATAAATCACGTATATTTCTATTCTATGTGCTTTCTGGGCATTATGTTACATTAAAGCCGTTTACACAGATAAAGCAGTGAAGTGAAGTGTATTGGCACCAAAAATAGCAAGAAATATAGAAACTAGAGCTAGTATTAACAGGTAGAGTGAAACAGACCACACTCATGGGGCAGAATTGTTGCTACTCTAGATTATATCCAAATAAGTAGAGAAATAATTAAGAGAAAGAAAAGAATACAAGGAAGAAAATGCACTTATAACAACTACAAGTACGATGATTGCTTACAGCTTGTTGTGTGGCGATCGAGCTTGAAGATTATATGATTGTGTTGGACATCGTGCAATGCAAACAGCAACAAATCCAACTTCTTCACAAATCTACCACTTCTCCGAACATCATATATTCTTCAACTGCATGAAACTTAGGAATGCTATTTTAGAACAGGCAGGCTTATTCAAATGCAAAATCAAATGCTTATTGAATGTTGAGAAGAAACGTTGTAATGTTCCATCCTTTTATAGCATATTGAATACCATGAGCTACTTTCAAAAACCTCGTGTATTTCCGTCTGAAATGGATGAAGTTGAATTGCATACGCAGTTCCATGAACAGGCGGCCACTACCGACAAATGCAGTTGATTAAATACAATAATTGGTAAAGCAAAGGCCCCTGGTGTCTCTCCCCATTGGATACAAACATAATAAAAAATGACGTGTTTTTCTTCGTCTATAAGCCAACCGTCTATTACTGAAAAGGACGGTGGCTTGCTATCCGCGTTCACGAAAAGATGACATTAAATACACTATTTGGACGGTGAAATTGGAACATGTGATCTTATTGGGATGGGTGACCTAGCGGTTTCTCACTACAATAGTCTAGTTAGAACAATATAACAAATTGTTAAGAGATTTTATTATTTAGAAGTTTTATCTAAGTTAATTTTCTTTACAAATCATCATTTATTAAGTTTAATGTATTTAAAATATGTAATAATTTATATTTTATTTATAAATGTATTATACAACTATTCAATTTAATAAATATAAATATTTATAATATGACATATTTTATAATTTATATGGTTGAAGATATTGTTGTCAAAATTAGTTGCTATAAAGCTTGAGGAGAACACTTCATGGTCAATTTTGTATTGTAATTTTTTATACATCTAATTTTTCTTCACTATAAAGTTATAATTTACACTACAACATTGATCTTGTCTTTGAAAACTATTTGCAAACAATAAATGGATGTGAATTTATTTTACACTTTTTAAAATATGTTGTGGGAAACTTATGTTATTTTCTTTATATCTAAGTTGATTGAACATGTTTGGTGTGTAACTTGTAGAATCAGGCTTACATGTGCAATCAAAATTTCTTCTAAGTCAAATGAGCAAGTTCTTTGGGCCATTGTCCAAGATCTATATTATATCAAGTTGAGTATCTATAAATTCATCTCTTGTATTTATATCGAGTGTATGTTGTACCTTTTGAAGAGCAATATTCTTTAATACCAAGATAACATTCTTTAAAAATATAACTCATTATTGGAAAATAAAACTATCTAGTCTATATTGATACACCGCCTCAATATTTCTAAAGTCAATAGAAGTAACTTATTTAAATTTAGTTATTTTTACATATTATTTTTTAAAACTCTATGCACTTACCTTGAGTTGCATGTGTGTGGAGTTTATGCTACATACTTAATTGATCATAAATATTCATTTTTAACATTAATAAGAATATTGAGATTGGTGCATCTCACTTGGTTTGCCTTGAATATTTTTCTTATCTTTCTTATCATTTCGTTGGGGATCAAGTTATTCCATTTCTTGCCTCTCCCTTGGTTGGTGATGAAGTTGCTCCCCATCCTATATCTTTCTTGGTTAAGGATCACCTTGGTGATAAATTATTTGAGAATTATATTTTCTCCTCTATCATTTTGAACTTTCAATTCCTCTCTATTTTACACTTAAAATTATTGTACTTAAATTATTTATGCTCTTCATCTAGCATATCTTTGTCTATCAACTGAATTATGTCTTTTTCTTTCTTCTTCAGGCCATGAACATCTATAACTTGTTCGCATTTGAATTTTTAATATTCTCTTTGATATTGTCTCCTACATTCGTTAATCACAAAACTTTTATCATGACACATCCACAAAATTAATTACTTGTAAAATTTTCAAGTGTGTTATGGGTTAGTGCACCGAGATGGTGTGCAAAAAGGGGGTATAAGTGGCCACCTTTTTTTGCTGAAATTAGGCAAACTTGGACTTGAAAGAGAAATTTGAGAGTCATGCACTCAAAATTAGAAGATGTGCTAAGAACAAGTATTGTAGTACTTTAAATTGGGATTTATCTTAGGGAGAAATAACAATTTTAGATAAGCAAAATGTGTATGGGTTCTATAAGACTATGAACTTGGTGCATTGAACACCAATATGAATGTTGCACATTTATCTCAATAAAAGACGATCAAGTCTTGACTAAACATAACCCATACATGTTCTATTAGGCTAAATTTTATTCCCAACAAAAACAATACTATTGTAACTTTTTCCAAGGCCCCAGAACAGGTTGTCATGTGGTTTTATGTGATAGTATCATCCAATGAATGAGTTTTTTCATCACATATGAATTCAAATGATTGATTTATTGTATGTTTTATTTGTTCTTGACATTATTTTTATTGTTAATACTTTTGATTATAAAAAATGATGATAATTTCTTTTTTTTTGGCAATTGATTGTGTGCATTCATCACATGATATTATCTTTTATTTGTTCTTGAAGTGATTTTTATTGTTAATAATTTGGATTATAACAAAAGGAGTTGGGTTTTGTAAAGAATATTTACAAAATGATATTATGTAGGATAATCAATATTAACGATGGGAAAGAACAAGACAGGAACAATCGAACAATGAGAGGAAACAAAGGAAAGAAAAAGGGAGCATATGAAGAGATTACATCAAGGTACAACATCTAATGCACCTAATAAAAATGATGAACATACAATAATTCAAATTGATGTAATGAATGCACCTAATGAAAATGAAGAACATACACCAATTCAAATGCATGTGATGAATGAACCTAATGAAAATGATGCACATATACCATTTTGAATTGAATGCACCTAGTGAAAATGAAGAGCATGCACCAATCTTAAGACCTCCTATAATTATTCGTAGATGACCAAAGTTTCTAATTAACATTGATGAAAATATTTTGAAGAATGTGGAATAACTATTTTGAAAACTTAAATCAAAGTACAAGATGCCAATTAGTTTTTGAAATGGTTAAAATTTTGAAATTTGGAGAGGCGATGAAGATTTTGAGGTTAAGAACATATAAAAATAATAGTGAAAGAATCATTGTGAGAAATATATTTGATGCATATCAAGCCATTTATTAGATATCACATACTAAAGATGCTAATGTTACTCAATGTGTCATGACATCAACCATAATGGGAAAGGAAATGAGAAAATATCATTTAATAAGAAAAATAATGAAGTCATTAAAGATAAGTAAAACAACATTACAAAATTCCTTAGGGAGAATGGAGAAAAATGAGGATCCTAACAATAATTCTCTTTGGGAATTCTTGGCTAGAATCTCATGCAAAGACAAGGTTGTTGATGCTCTAAGTACATTAAATGAAAAATTTTGGCATGACAACATAAGGGTTTCACCTAGCCAAAGAGATATTTCTAGAAGGTGAATCAAATTTACAAATCATGAACCACATCGAAAACACATTTAAGATATGACTCAAATACAATTTTATGAAAGATTGTTTTCAAAGCTTTCCTCAAATTAACATTAGTCAAAGATTTTTTGAAATGACAAAATCATTTTATGTTAACGTTAATCATGCATGTACTACATGTTGTTGTAGGGTGCATATTGAATTTTCCATGTATTATGATATTTATCATAATGAATGTTTTACCTTGCACACACTAATGATGTTTTTTAGTAATGTGGTCTACAAGAACCTCCTAGGTCACTAAGAGAATTTATTTCAAGTGTACTATGTGAACAAGATGATGGTTGCATTTATTATAAGATGATGTGTTTGAAAAGTTTTTATCCTACATGTGGTGGTTTGCAAAATTTTGATATATGCCTACATCTAGATAGAATACATGAAATTGGTAAGACACTAGATTCTTTTGGAAAATACAAGTCAATCACATATGGTGTTAAAGATGGAAAAGAATTGAAGAGGTGCGAGTTAGTGAAAAAGGATATATGCATAGCTGATTTTATAAAGCTTTTTTTAAGGTAAACTAGTTTATGAATAGATCTATACACATAGAGCTTGGTCGTTAGATGAGAAATTAAAGTTATGTAAGGACATGTTTCCCCTTATTACTATTATCTGTATCATTGATATTAATAAGAATTATAAACTAAAATCTAAAAATGAAATGCAACCTATGTATTGCCATTCTACATAGGTTACAATTTCCATACACATAACATTCATGCATGCACATGATAGCATAGAGGAGGACATAAAGGTTCTATGAGAGTATCACTTCTATATCAATAATGATCGTACTCATTCATTAGATTTTCTACAAGAATTCTTTCAATTTTTCTATGACAGTTTAAGGGAAAGAGTTATAAGATTATAATCACCACATAATATGGTCATACAATTACACCTCATAATTCAAGAATGCAAGGATCTCTTTTTATATAGGTTTTGAAGTACGAAGGTGGTGCAGTGTTAATAGATGCGTAAATAATTGTGCAATGTTGTAACTCTAATGGGACCATGCAATGTAGCTAAGTCTTTGATTTATAGATATTTCTCATTGATACAGGAATCTAACATTAAAAATTATTTGGATTGTTGTACGCTTACAAGATCAAGTCGTTGGAGCTAAAAAAATCCAGAATATATTTTGAGTCCATATTTTCAAAATTTCTTTGAGTATTAGATCAGTTCCTTGAAAGTCTTCAAAAGATATCGAGTTTCGGTACATGGAAAATGGGGCTTGTTGATTTTTGTGAAGAACCACTTGGGTAAGGTGTTTATCACCTTTCATTTGACAATTGTGAATCTTCTTCACAAACTATTGGAGAGATAGACAAGGAAACATCTAGGCTACTGGAGAAAATAGGTGCACTAGAAATGGAGAAAGGGAGAGTTGCAAATAGGTTTGGTTCACTAAGAAACCTATTAATTCCCAAGCTCTCAAATTTGGAGACTCATCTCTCTAAGATGATAAAGGTTGAAAGTTCAATGATAGTATCTACTCTCACTGAGCTTAAAGCAGCAAAAACAACATCTTATGCACTGAATGGATTAATCCATGTCAGTGAGCTACTGATAAGTTCATGGATTGAGGAGATTAAGACCTTGGAAACATCTTTCCAAGATGTCTTAAATCTAGTAGGTAAGCACTAGACCACCTGTGCTTTAGTTTTGATATTTTGAGAATACATTTTCCATTGATGTCAAAGGGAGAGGAAGAAAAAGGAAAATGAGGAAGAGAAACAAATATGTAAAGAGAAGAAAATTTAAAAAAAAAGAGAAGCAGAAGAAGAGAGTTGCTTTGTGACACTTAGTCATTTTTCGAAGTGTTGCCATCAATGCCAAAGGGAGAGGTTGTTGGCATGTGATTTTTTGGAGTACTATAAATCATCTAATGGTTTTCATTCATGGAAATACTTATGATAGTGTGATCACATGTTGTGGAGATTTCCATTGGATTCACAGTCATGAAAATGACTAAGTCCAGAATTAGGAAAATAGGGTACAGTACCATAGTTTTGGATAGCAATAAAGAAATACAAGGTATTATGGCTTGCAAAGTTAATTGGAGGTATTTTTGGATATGTACATGCTTTAGTTAAGATCACATGAGTTTTGGGTAGTTGGTGTGTGAGATACAGTTTTTGGTAGGTATGCGAAGATAGTAAAACAGTATATCAAGGTACACGAACAATTGCGAAGATTAAGGAGAGCATAATGGATATGCTAACGTGCTAAGACAAGTAAATAAAGTATAGTGCCAATTCTTTGGTGATATAGGAGTGTCAAATCCATGTATATCATTTTCACAAGTTTCTATTGTGTTTTGTATAACACTTGTGAAGCTGACTAGAAGGCTAATTTTGTATAAATATAGATTGTTTTTGTGAAAGAAGGATGATGCAATGTGATGAAAAGATAAGTTCACAAATATAAGAGCAGAGATCAGTAAGAGGCTGAGCTACAACTGGAACCATCTAAGCAAGATAAGTGCTTGTGTTGTTGCCCTTTTGAGAACTATTTTGGACAATATTGATTGTAAGAGCAGTGTGCTCACCACCTTTAACCACTTGTGTTTTGTATGCCCCTAACAAGGTTTTTGTAATCCTCTAACAAGGAAATGTACTATGTAATAATCAAATCCTCACAGGGCTAGATCTCCTAACAGGGACATTATATCTTAGTGCATATTTGTGGGTACCATCCCCATCGAGGTTTTCCCTTTAACCAGGGTTTCCTTGAGAACAAATCATGGTGTCATGAGTAATGTGTTATGCTTATATGCCCTTTTCATTTCTGCATTACTTTGGATTATTTATAATTGTTTGAAGTTGAAATTAAAGTTCTGTAATACTGATTCACCCCCCCTCTCAGTATTACCTAATCCTAACAAAGATATGCTTGGACAATGTTTTGGGGCGCAAGGGGAGAATCTGGGGAGCACATTCGACGGTGATTATTGACATACTTTTTAATGGAATTCATGATATTTGCCTTTAATTTGCAATGTGCTTTTACTATAACGACATACTTACAACTTATAATCTACTCAATGCAGAGACATGCCTTAAGCTTTTAACATATACTAATTATGTTTTGCATTGCACTTTTGACCAAAAAAGCAGCATTCCAAATCTAATCACTAAATACTTATAAGGGATGCAGACCTAAAAAAATGTAAAGAAGATTGCATAAAACACAACATAACTTTCCTTGGAGCTAAATAATTTCATCCAACAAGTTCAAACTACCAAAAATTGTGCAAAAGTTAGTTATTATCTTCAGCTCATCATAAGTTTTTCAAATATATTACACATAGAGAATGGAAATTGAAACTAAATTGAAATAGCTAACAAAATCTGATTTTAATTAGGGGAGAATGTAGTGGTTCAGTTTATCCTATTTCCAAGAAAACAAAATCTGATTCCAATCAGGGGTTTATGAGAAATGGGTAGGATGCAGTGAATGCCAAGAAATGTGTTCATTGTGGTAACCAGAGAACTCCATAGTTGAACACCATGCAACACCTATGGTGTGAAATATAGGTCTGGAACAAATTTTCCAGAGTAGAGACCTTGCAAGTCCTACTTTTTTGGTTGATAAATAATTACTCCCACAAGTTGGAAAGCCTAAAAGGATCTTCTCTATCATGAAAAACTAACACACATTGTTTCCAAATTACAAGATGTTTGTGTGCTGAACCACCACAAAATGGATTCAGGAATCAACCAATATCTTCTCTCTCATCATGCTTCTAAGAAAATTAATTATGATCCATAAAAATAGATTCAAAAGAAACACTATGGGTCATTAGTTAAAGGTGTTCAAGGCAATAAAGGTAAGGAAATGCATGCACTGTAGCATTAAAAAAATCCCACAATTGAGAGATAGAACAATGGGTCCTAAGATAGTATGAAATGTCTATGGGGTGAAATATAGTGCTATAAAACTTCTACCAGAATATAGATTTTCTGGTTGTGCTACATTTTTATCCAATAAACACTCAAACTCCAATAAAAATGTCTTTGAAATAATGAGTCAAAAGGAATTAGCAGCCCAACCTTCAAAGCACATTTTGGTTTCCAAACACAACATTCTTATATGAAAACATCACAAAAATATATCAAGATTAATTATCGAGGAGTTGAGACATTCAAATCTCATCCCAGGCTTGTGGCTTTTGAGTGAGTAGGGATGTCTATTGGGCTAATAAAATCTGAATGTACATTAAATAAACAAACACACATTATCAAATGAAAAATATATAAACATAATAAACTAATAAATAATAAAATATATAGCCAACTGGTTGAAGTACTGTAATGGTGATCAATAATAGGACGCAATCATATCCTCAACCCATAGTGGCATGTAAGGATAAAAAAAGAGGGTATGGGCCTCGACTATAGAAGAGGTCTGCCACGAAGTATTCAAATTCAAACTCTGTCCCTTCTAAACAATATTCCCTACAAAAAATAGAAGAGTAGAGTGAATGAATAAACAATTCAAAGACAATAGTAATACTACAAGGATGGAATGAGTAAGTGACCATGGACTTCTCAACTAGAGGTTCTATGAACCCAAAACCCTACTATCCTCTATGCCAGGGGTCTTTGAAAAGGAAATTCACACTAGTTGATGTTTTTTAATTGTGGTTAATCATTATGACCTATAAAAATTCATTTCTATTTTCTAGAAGCACCTTTTTAAGTTATATTAATATATAATTTCATGTCTCGAAAAGTCTTTAATAACCTAAATAACCTTGGCTTCTTTGAATTTATAATTTGTTTAAATGTGTTTCAACTTTCATCTAAGATAGAGTGTGGCATATAAAATCTATGCAGACCATCAAGAGATGTTTTGGCATTCTTGTGAGAATATGATAAAAACTTATACATGTTTCAATGGAATAATAAAAACTCAATCCTCAATACAATTATATAATGCAGTAAACAGTTAACTGATAACTACTAACTGCTAATTGCTTACGGGAATGTAGGTGAGCAGTTAACTGAACTAAAATGTATTACGATGTGAACATTTCCCCCCTTAATACATTGATCCTAAAAAAACATCAAAATCACTTTGCCCTAGGGATCCCTCCCTTAAGGCTTACACAACAAAATATGATGATTACATATTATGAATACATATATTGAGAAAATCTTCTTCTGAAGTAGCAGAACCTAAACCAAACAAGGCTTCATCAAGCTATCTCTTGACCCTTGAAAAGGTGTAGCTTCAAGCTGTGTTCTTAAGCCCACAATCTCAAACTCTCGAATCACAAAGTCTTGAATTATTCAACAACAATCCCTAAGAGATGCGACGGATCTCTATCATTGTCTAGTGACCGTGAGAGGGTATAATTCTTGATCATATACTCTGAAGCTCACTGGACAACAATCCATAATGAGCACAACATCAAGTCTAAAACCTATCTCCCAAATAAATCTTCAAAGGACATGCAAACTTGTGAGCATTAGAAAGCTAAACAAAAATAGAAATCCAAAAATACTTCTCATGTAGAACACCATCTCAAAGCAAGAAGCTAACTTGAGATGATGGAAATTCCTCCATCCTCTGATGCCGCTAACCTCTAGATGTGAAGGTTCAAAGCACAAGATTGTGATTAATAGGAGATTGGAAATCATTAATGACCTCTCCATCATATGATGTGTCCTCATTTTCAATCCATGCAATATTTCCTTCTTCAGATTGTTCTTTGATTTTTCCTTTAAGAACATCACTAGCTATGGTTCTACAAATCCATGTTGTGTGCCCCTTTTTCTTACAGTAAAAACATTTATTGTCTCTTCTATTATTATTTGACCATTTTTTAGTACTTTGTGAGTATAATGCCTGATCTATTTGATGAGCTTCTTCTATGACTTCCTTTGTCCCTTTTTCTTCTGCTAGAAGGGCTAAAATCATATCCTCTAGAGTATGTGAAGTGAGTTGACTTAGTGTAAAGAGAACATTACTATATTTGGAAGATAAGTTATTTAACAAGATGGCCTTATCATCATCATCATCAATAGGAGCCTTAACTTCTGCAAGTTCTCTAATGAGAGACCTTAAATTACTTATATGATTAGACATTGTGATCCCATTTTCCATTTTGAATCTAAACAATTGAATTTTGAGAGAAAACTTTGCATTGACAACTTTTTCTCCAAACGACTTGTTTAGATTATCCCAAATTTTGGTAGAAGTGTTATCTAGATCTACATGATGAAGCTCAGAATCTGCAAGAGCAAGACCAATAATAGCCTTGGCTTTATCATCTCTACCATTCCACTCCAACAATTTATTTGCATTTGTAGGTGGTTTTTCTTTTCCTCTTACTATGCCCCATAGGTTTTCATTCATCAATTACATTTGGATTTTTATTCTCCATGTATGAAAATTGAAACCAGAGTATTTATCTAATGGAATCTCCATTTCAAACCAATACAATCCTAATCAACAATTTTAAATGCAAGTTTTCTCACCTAAAAGAAGTTGGAGACTTCTATTTGAAATCATTTCTCTACAATGACATCATGAAAAATCTGACACATTCAAAGATGCGTGGAGAAATGCATGTACATGTCTGATTATACAATCACCGAATGTGAAAAGATCTGCAAGAAGAATGAGAGCACAAATAATAATAACACTTTTTCCAGCATTTCATTCTACAAGTGCCCACTACTGCAAGAAATTGTTCACTTCAAGAAATGGTTCCCTGCAAGTCTACCAACTCTTCGTTCTACCAGCATGATTTTTCCCTCCATTTTCTAGTGCTTAATTTCATACTCACTAGTGCCAACACCTAGGTCCATGCTATGACTGTGATTTGAAAGTTCTGGACTGCAATGTTACAGGTTGCACAATCCAAAAATCTATCTTAGGAACAATCCACACATTCCAAAAATCAATCCCAAGATCACACCATTATGTTGAGCCCAATGATCCTCTAATAATCCTACACAGCGCAGATCATTCACTGAAATGTAACATTTAAACACTTTCCTATATTTTCTTGACCGAACCATTCATGCACGCTCTGATACCATATGTGAGCATATGATAAAAACTTATACATGTTTCAATGGAATAATAAAAACTCAATCCTCAATACAATTATATAATGCAGTAAATAGTTAACCAATAACTGCTAACTGCTTACGGGAATGTAGGTGAGCAGTTAATTGAACTGAGATGTATTACGATGCCAACAATTATTTCTTAAATTAGATTTTTTTCACAATCATTTGACTCCCAACTTTTTCCAATCTCTCTTATGAAAATAAATTATCTCCCTCTTTAGAAGCCTCGTATCTATTCCAACATTGAATGGTAAAAATAATTTCTTTAATGTACATGGTATATGTAGATGGAACCTAATATGAAAGAAGATTTTGAATAAAATATAGGTCCCCATATTGTCTGCAATAAGGGAAAAGGACACGTGTTTCAAAAGACTTAGAGAAGACTGCAATTTTCAACTAACAAGCTCGTAAATGAAAACTGTGAGGTTGGGAATTGAAAGTATTTGGATGCATATCAAGGTGATGAATAAACCTTATTACAATATTAAAAGGTCATTTGAGAGCCATAAAATTAATGATTCAGTATTCAATTTCATTTTATTACAGAACACCAACATTAACCATTTTCTTAGGGCCATTCCAAATTTGGTGATGTCAATAATTTTGTCGACCATTTCTGATCATCAATCTATTATTTTTTACCCTAAATAAAATGGGCTTCTTCAATTTTAGTTCTTTGAATTTTTCCAAGTCAATATGTAATCTACCATTCTTTCCATGTTCTTAAATTTTAGGGTTTTCTTCTTTTGACCCTACAATAATCTATTCCCCATTCTGATTCAGACAACAGGTTGTTCATCCTCCATGTGACTTAATACATGATTTTTTTAATATTATTGGCAATAGATCATAAAGAAATGAGCAATGAAAATCCTAACACCATTTATAGCTTTAAACCTAAAGCAAAATTCCAAAAAAATTGATTCTCAATAATTTTAAGATTCAACTAATGTACAAGATAAATAAATAAATAAAACTAAGTAAAGATATGGAAACTTTCATGGTAAAACTTTATGATGCATGGATAGATTTAAAGGAAAATATGAACAATAGGGTTAATAAACCTTTGCAATGTCTTATGAGCCCAAAAATACCAGTAAGAACAGAAAAAATGACTTAAGAAATTGCTATAATTTTTAGTCCACGCTGAAATTTTATATTTCAATAATAGAAGAAACGAATAGTGTAGATCTAAATAGTGCAATCCAATTTGCAGAAGGTTAAATGGAAAAGTGCAGATAAACATACCTCAACTTTCCTATAAGTGCCCATGTTCTCCTGTAGTACAAAGATATCCAAAGGCAAAGAAAAATTCCATTTGCAACCAGGAAAATCTTCTTGTGTTTTCTATTTCACCCTTATCTTTAGGAAAAATCTCTTTCGAATAAAATCCATTTTTGCCGCTCTTTGCCCCTGCGCAAAAAAACTATTTTCCCCTTATTCAAATAAAAAATACATGTTTACTTTTGTTTTAATTGATAATTTAAAGTATTTAAATAATAATTTAAATGTTTAAGACAAAATATTGATTTGTCTTAAAAAATTCTCTTAAATTACCCTCTTATGCAGTAGTGTTCTTTTGTATTGTTTTTGTAGATCACTTTGTTCCATTTGACTGTCTATGGACTTCCATTGTATTCTATGTGCCTAACAGATTGACAGCCTAAGTGTAATTTGAATTTACATATCTAAGGATATGCTTCTTATTAAAGCACATGAAAATAAATTAAAGAAGATTGAGGAGGTTCTGAAACACTTTCTAGATGGACAAATTATAAACAAAAAAATAATGCCTATTTTGGCCTGCACATTATAAAGTAGTGATGTTTTATTTTTGTAATCCCCTATGGTCATGGTTTTAAAGAAAAGCTATAGAAATCCCTTATTATCAAATGCGTACATAAATAGGAGGTCAAAGTAACAAAACTACCCAGTAATTCTAAAATGAAAGAAAATAGAAACCCCAATTTTTATTTTCTGATGTTCAACTAATTATCAAGAAAGATTATGACTTTAATAGAGCTTCAAATATATAAACATAACAGAGATACCCATATATGTAAACATACACAATGACCTAAGTAAAATGAACAAAAAGTAAATCAAAATCCTCATATTCATCATAGAGCAAAGCCACGACATATGAATAGAGAAACCCTCTTTTTTGCACAAGAACCCTTGTTACGATCACAAAGTTATAGAGTTCTATTTCTTTAAATGCTAGAGAACAGATAAAAGAGTATAATGATATTAGTCTATGATATTATCAAATCCTATTATAAAAGAGTAATAATCATTTATTTAGTCATTTTTGTTTGGATGACTAATTATTTAGTTATTTATTTAGTCATTTATTTGGTCATTTATTTAGATGTTTTTAATTGTCTAACCTTGTGAGTTTACCTGATGACCAAATTTGTCATTTATTTAGTCATTTATAATTGTGAATTGCAAATAATTAGTAGAATATGATCAATTTTGGTCATGTAACTAAGACTTTTAGTCATGTGACTATAAGTTTTAGTCACATGACTAAAAATTTTAGTCACATAGTCATTTATTTGCCAAATATGATCAGTTTTGGTCATGTGACTAAAATTTTTAGTCACGTAGTCATTTATTTGCAAAATTCTACTAGTGTATGATTAGGGTTACGATTGAGCAATATTATTAGGGTTGGGGTTTACATCTTGATTAGTATTATCATTAGGGTTTTAGTTTCAAGATTATGTTTAGGATTAGGGTTAACATCATGGTTTAGGGTTTAGGGTTTAATGTTTAGCATTAGGATCATCATTAGGGTTAGAGTTTATATCATGATAGTTTTATGGTTAAATTAGGGTTCTTATTAGGTTTAGGGTCTAGGTTATGTAATATTATTAAAATTATTGTTAGGGTTAGGGTTTATGTCATGGTTAGAGTTAGGATTAATGTTTAGGATTAAGGTTAGGGTTAGGATTGCTATTTAGGGTTTTAGATTGGGATTCATTTTAGAATTAGGATTACAATTAGGGCTACATAATATTTAGTATTATCTTTAGGTTTAGGGTCTAGGATTACGATTAATGCTAGGTGTTTGAGATTAGGATTATGGTTAGGTTTAGGGCTTATATCATGGTTAGAATAATGCTAGATAATTTATTTTAATGTTAGTGATAGATCCCTAATTAATAAATCAAAGGGGGGTTCTAGGGTTAGAGTTTTGACTGGAGTCAGAAAATAGCGTTAAGTTTAGAATGTATTTAGGATTATGCCATAATTAAGGTTAGGGTTGGGTTTAGGGTAAGGATTTGGGGTGAGAGTTAGAACTAGGGTTCAAGGTTTAGTATTAGTAATATTGTTGGGCATATTATGGTTAGGGTTAGACTTAGGGTTTTGATATGGATTAGGGTTAGGGTATTATTAGAGCTAGAGTTGTATTGACGGTAAAAATTTATGATATGTTAGTATTATGGTTAGGCTTAGGGTTTTTATTAGGATTAGGATTTACTATTAAGATTTAGGAATATCATTAGAGATAGGGTTTACATGATGATGAGTATTATTGTTAGGGTTTTGATTTAGGCTTAGGGATAGGATTATGTTTGGGATGAGGGTTTACATTATAGCTAGGTTTATGGTTTTGACTATGGTTAGCATTTATAGTTGGTATCAATAATAGGGTTTAGGATTTGGGGTGATATCATGATTAGTATAATCCTTAAATGTGGGATTTTATTAGGGTTCAAATCAAGATTTTTAGTTTTAGATTGGGATTATAGTTTAGATTATGGTAAGGTTAGTATTATGTTAAGGGTCAAGGTTTGTAAATTATGGTTATCATTTAGAGATGGTGTTGTTGGCTTTTAAACTTGTTCCCACATGGTGCCAAGTTTACACAATGATTGACAAACTGGTTAGTCTTCACTCCAAAGTCTGAGAAGGGAAAAAGTGCCAATTGATGAGGATAAAGAACATCCTCCTTCTTCTTCGAGCTCCACATTCACTCAGGCAGGTATTGCCTCATCTAGACACTCATGACTCTTCTTGATTTGATGAACAAAAGGCCTACAGATGTATTACTGTGGAATAGTTCTTAGACCCCTGTAGGTATCCTGTACCCCAATGAAGCCAATGTCTCATGTAATAACCTGATCTGCATGCAATGAGTTTGAAAACTAGAAAGAGACCTCCTAGTACTACTACCAACATAAAGGGAAAGGATTTAGATGAATGATTGATGTTGGGTTGAATGGACTCCTGAAGTACCCCAAGTCTCCCATAGACCAGTGCCTTATCCAATGGGCAGCAGAGTCAAATACCTCACTACAATAGGGCTATGAAACAAGAAGACAACACACTCACCCTGACTAGATCACACATTACCAAACCACCTGTGCACCTAGATATGCTATCACCTATCCAAAGAAAGACCTAGGAATAGGCAATACATTAACCAACATCCACTAGAAGATAGGCATGATGCATCTTTCATACCCCGGCCCATGCATATCTAAACACTAACTCTGAACTAGTTATCCCTGCGAAGACAACTCCACTTGTAAACACTTAGGCAATGGAAATAGACAAATCAAACACCCTTGATGTATGATTAATGATTCAAAATTCAAATGGAGACAATCTGAGAGGAGAAACAAGTATGCTAAAATCTTATACATAAGACAATCCTGTTACAATTTCATTATATTCCCATAACCAGAAAGGATAGAGGGAACACCCTGTATGCAGAGAAAAAGGAAAATACATGGCAGGAAGAACATTCATGGAACCAGTCCCCACAATAGTGGCAGAAAGGAACCTAGACAAAGACAAAAATTCAATATTTTATACCACTAGCTGCCTTGGAAACCCATGATAGGTTGCAACAAGCTACGGACAGCTAGGGCAAGGGTTTCACCCACCAAACCAATCAAAATTACATCAGAAATTACTGCAAGGGGCAGGAAACCAAGCAACCTAGAGAAAGAAATCTCAAACAGATTCTACAATTATGAGCACATTGAGATTAGGACAGAAAACCAAGAACTACCATGAAACTAGTACAAATGGTCACCTGAAAACACACCTTGAGCAAAGATTGCAATCACCCCTCACGGTACAAATCCCTCTGCAAACAACCGCCAAGCACTTAGGACCACATTGCAAATCATTTCTCACCAAACAGGGTCTAATCTAGCATTCAATTCCATAAAAATATGGTACCCTCTGTCAATGGAAATTCAAACTTCAAATAGCAATTGCTATCATGCATTTCGCGGGCTCTAAGTCTCTTAAACTACTTTTCCCTTAGCCACGCTATCGCGCTGTCATGAAATTCACTGCCATAGAAATCTGGCCACAAAATACGCTTGGTCGCATGATCGCATAACCCAAAAATGGGTTATGCAAACATGCGACAACCGGCTATCCTCTGCCTCGGCCCCGCAAACAATCCGCCAAGCCATAGACCTGGGCCCACCTACCATGTGTCACACCACCACTCTTCCAGTCACCACAAACACGGACCCCACATATCTAGCGAACTAGCGACCAAAGAACCTCTGCCAATTCGTGAAATGCTTTGCACCCCTCGCTAAAAATCTAGCGACTCCGCGACCATTGTTCGCCAAGTCGCTAGACAAACTAGAAAACTGCCAAATCTTCTTGCAAATGCGCGATAAGACCACACTTTATTGACACCGCCATCTTTTTATCCAGGCCGCCAAAACCAAGACCCCACCTGGGCCCACCAAATGTCATATGTCACGCCACTACATGCTACAACTACCAAGAAACCCAAGCCTGGGCCCACGTTCAAACTCACCTTCCTGCTAGCACGGTCCAACCAGAAACTGCCACAACAACACCCTCCACTGAGCCCACCAAATAGTTACAAACGGGCCCACAAGGACACGTGGTGCCCTGTCACATGATCGCATAGCCCAAAAATGGGCTATATGAACATGCGACAGCCTGCTAACATTAACCGCCACCGGTTAACAGCACCATAAGAAAACTGTCACTACAACTGCAAGGGGTACCGCAACTGCCACCGCACTACCAAGGACACGTGTCACTTGGTCGCATGATCACATAGTTGAGAGAAAGGCTATGCGATCATGCGATAGCCAATAGGAAACTGTGACATCACCACCTCAGGACCACGAAACACCACCACCGCACAACTCCGCAACCGCGAACAAGGACACGTGTCAGCTGGTCGCATGATCGTATAGCTAAAGAATGGGCTATGTGATCATGCGATAGCCAACCAAAGGCTACCACATCACCACATTTGCTAGTGGGCCCAAAGTGAACAAACCGTCGACACCAAATTGGACGGTGGGCACATGATCACATGGGCATGGAATATTCCATGCGATCATACGCCGACTGTAGATCTTTGATCTCTGGCCCCACAATGTCACACATGCACTGTTAGAAAAGTAAACCACCAAGCAGCCACATAGGACCGGGACCCACGCGGCCATGTGGCAAGCGGTCACATGATCGCATGTCATAAAAGTCTAACATGCGGCCATGTGACAGCCAATAGGGAAGAAGCTAGACCCACCACATAGTCAGACTTGCACAGTTAGAGAAAAACACCATCAATCAGGGTAGAAGTGGGGTGTCAAAAACACACAGGGTTTTCACACAGATCAAAAACACACAGGAATTTCTGACAGACCAAAAGGCAAACAAGGGAGCCAAAAACAACACGGGTTTTCGATGCCAAAAGATAAGCGAACCAAACAGGAAGCATAGGGTCGAAAATAATACACAGGTTGAAAACATCATGGACTTTTTGAAAACACTATTGGTTTTCGACACTATGGCAGAATTTGACAATTTTCCCGCAAACTTTAACCTTGAATAACTATTAGGATTTGGTGAATTAGGAGATGCAGATTGGACCAGAGCTTGGTGACAACACAAGGAACACAGGGCAGGGAACAAACCAAGAAAACTTGCAAGGCAATAGGCCATTTTCAAAGGATTTTTCAATGATAGAAAATGGGCCTAAAAGTGGCTCTGTCTAGGGACGATGGGTAACTTGTGCCCATGCAAGAATTCAAATCTCTGGGAGAGTAGACCACCAACTGGACAAGAACAGGGCACTCATGGGCTAAAGAATGAGACTGTACTGATCACTACCCATGCTCATACTTCACCAAAAATTTGCAAAATTGCAACTCATATTAATTGAAGCATGCTAACCTCTCTATCACACCACATTCCTGCTCTTAGTGCTCAAATCACCTCATAAGGAAACATTTCTTATCTTTGAAAATATCATACCTGGAAGTTTCTGCAGTAAAAATCAACATGATGGTTGGAGGGCAGGGCAGATCTAGAGCTCACCCTATAGCTCCATCAAGTAACTTTGTCATGCAGAGCTGCCACCTCCTTGAAGAGGAAAAATTTGCACTGACTTGTATCTCTTCCAACCAACCAAAACTTCACCAGGTAACATGCACTGCTTATCAGGAAACACACTAATCAAATAGAGACAATCGGAGTCGCCACTCAGCACGCAGTGAGAAGATTTTGCAAATGCTTATTTTTGTATCTGACTCTATAACTTCAACCAGGACCCTGGGATGATCTAGCAAAGCGGAAAAACTTGTTGTCTTTAACTCCTTTCCTAGCAGAGTCACCATTTTGTTGGCTTTTAAACTTGTTCCCACACGGTGCCAGGTTTACACTATGATTGACAAACTGGTTAGTCTTGACTCCAAAGTTTGACAAGGGAAAATGTGCCAATTCATGAGGATAAAGAGCATCCTCCTTCTTTGAGCTCCACATTCACTCAGGTGGGTATTGCCTCATCTACACACTCATGACTCTTCTTGAGTTGATGAACAAAAGGCCTGTAGATGTATTACTGTGGAATAGTTCTCAGACCCCTGTAGGTATCCTGTACCCCAGTGAAGCCAATGTCTCTTGCAATAACCTGATCTGCATGCAATGAGTCTGAAAACTAGAAAGAGACCTCCTACTACTACTACCAATATGAAGGGAAAGGATTTAGATGAATGATTGATGTTGGGTTGAATGGACTCCTGAAGTACCCCAAGTCTCCCACAGACCAGTGCCTTATCCAATGGGCAGCAGAGTCAAATACCTCACTACAATAGGGTTATGAAACAAGAAGACAACACACTCACCCTGACCAGATCACACATTACCAAACCACCTGTGCACCCAGATATGCTATCAGCTATCCAAAGAAAGACCTAGGAATAGGCAATACATTAACCAGCATCCACTGGAAGATAGGCATGATGCATCTTTGATACCCCAGCCCATGCATATCTAAACACTAACTCTGAACCAATTATCCCTGCGAAGACAACTCCACTTGCAAACACTTAGGCAATGCAAACAGACAAATAAAACCCCCTTGATGTATGATTAATGATTCAAAATTCAAATGGAGACAATCTGAGAACAGAAACAAGTATGCTAAAATCTTATACATCAGACAATCCTGTTACAATTTCATTATATTCCCATAACCAGAAAGGATAGAGAGAACACCCTGTATGCAGAGAAAAAGGAAAATACATGGCAAGAAGAACATTCATGGAACCAGTCCCCACAATAGTGGTAGAAAGGAACCTAGAGAAAGACAAAAATTTAACATTTTATACCACTAGCTACCTTGGAAACCCATGACAGGTTGTAACATGCTACGGACAGCTAGGGCAAGGGTTTCACCCACCAAACCAATCAAAATTACATCAAAAATTACTGCAAGGGGGACGAAACCAAGCAACCTGGAGAAAGAAATCTCAAACAGATTCTGCAATTATGAGCACATTGAGATTACGACAAAAAACTAGGAATTGCCATGAAACCAGTACAAATGGCCACCTAAAACCACACCTCGAGCAAAGATTGCAATCACCCCTCATGGTACAAATCCCTCTACAAACAACTGCCAAGCACTCAGGACCGCACTGCAAATCATTTCTCACCAAAAAGGGTCTAATCTGGCATTCAATTCCATAAAAATATGGTAGCCTTTGTCGCCAGAAATTCAAACTTCAAATTGCAATGGCTATCATGCATTTCATAGGCTCTAAGTCTCTTAAATTGCTTTGCCCTTAGCCACGCAATCACGCTGTCATGAAATTCATTGCCATAGAAATCCGGCCACAAAATACACTTGGTCGCATGATCGCATAACCTAGAAATACGTTATGAGAACATGCGACAACTGGCTATCCTCTTCCTCGGCCCCGCAAATAATCTGCCAAGCCATAGACCTGGGCCCACCTGCCATGTGTCACACCACCACTCGCCCAGTCACTGCAAACATAGACCCCACATATCTGGGGAACTGGCGACCAAAGAACCTCCGCCAGTTTGCAAAATGCTTTGCACCCATCGCTAAAAATCTAGCAACTCCACAACCACTGTTCGCCAAGTCACTAGACAAACTAGAAAACTGCCAAATCTTCTTGCGAATGCGCAACGAGACCACACTTTATCAGCACCGCCATCTTTTTATCCAGGCTGCCAAAACCAAGACCCCACCTGGGCTCGCCAAATGCCACATGTCACACCACTACACACTGCAACCGCCAAGAAACCCAAGCTTGGGCCCACGTTCAAACTCACCTTCCCGCCAGCACGGTCCAACCAGAAACTGCCACGACAACACCCTCCACCGAGCCCACCAAACAGCTATAGACGGGCCCATAGGGACACGTGGCACCCTGTCACATGATCGCATAGGCTAAAAATGGGCTATGCGAACATGCGATAGCCCGCTAACATTAACCACCACTGGTTAACACCACCACAAGAAAACTGTCACCGCAACTGCAAGGGGTACCACAACCGCCACCTCACTACCAAGGACACATGTCACCTGGTCGCATGATCGCATAGCTGAGAGAAAGGCTATGCAATCATGCGACAGCCAATAGGAAACCACCACATCACCACCTCGAGACCACAGAACACCGCCACCGCACATCTCCGCAATCATAAACAAGGACACGTGTCAGTCGGTTGCATGATCACATAGCCAAAGAATGGGCTATGTGATCATGCGATAGCCATCCAAAGGCTGCCACATCACCACATCCGCCAGCGGGCCCAAAGTGAACAAACCGTCGTCACCAAACCGAATGGTGGGCGCATGATCGCATGGGCATGGAATATTCCATGCGATCATACACCGATCGTAGATCTTCGATCTTCGGCCCCACAACGTCACACATGCACTGTTAGAAAAGTAAACCGCCAAGCAGCCGCACAGGACCGGGACCCACACGGCCACGTGGCAAGCGGTAGCATGATTGCATGTCAAAAAAGTCTGACATGCGGCCATGCGACAGCCAATAGGGAAGAAGCTGGACCCACCACACGGTTGGACTTGCGCAGTTAGAGAAAAACACCATCAATCAGGGCAGAAGTGCAGTGTCGAAAACACACAGGGTTTTCACAGATCGAAAACACACAGGAATTTTTGACAGACCAAAAGGCAAACAAGGGAGCCGAAAACAACATGGATTTTTGATGCCAAAAGATAAGCAAACCAAATAAGAAGCACAGGGTTGAAAACAACACACAGGTCGAAAACATCATGGACTTTTTGAAAACACTGTGGGTTTTTGACACTGTGGCAGAATTTGACAATTTTCCCGCAGACTTTAACTTTGAATAACTTTTAGGATTTGGCGAATTAGGAGATGCAGATTGGACCAGAGCTTGGTGACAACACAAGGAACATAGGGCAGGGCACAAACCAAGAAAACTTGCAAGGCAATAGGCCATTTTCAAAGGACTTTTCAATGACAGAAAATGGTTCTAACAAGTGTTAGGATTAGGGTGTAATTTATATGTATTATTGTTATGATTGTTGTCAAAATTAGGGTTTATATCATGGTTACTATGTGTTGGCATAATTACATTGATGGTGCTATAGTTATAACTATAAATAACTGCACACTAACTATGCGCTATAGGTAACAATTATTTGTTAACCGTTATCTACACTATTTAATATTGTAGTCATTGATCAAAATGTATTGCACATTTTTAATCTCCTTCATTTGGTATCAAAGCGATGACAATCCCATACCGACATCCCCAGCAGTGCTGTGTGCTCCATATCAGAAACTCGTAGTTCTTTTCTCAGTTTTGTGATTAACTTCTCTTTATCCCTGGAAATAGCATCAGATAGCATCGTAAGCCTCTTGCTTTGGGCGGTGAATACGACCCTCTATATCAGCAGTTTTCCCTTAGAAAACCTCCCATTTGCACCAGATCAATCATCTCTTCTTGGCATTCGGTTCGTTGGAGGTGGTAGAAGATCATCATCATGGACAGACAGTACACCATGGCTACTAGAGCCTTGACCCCCGTGAAATAGCACGCTAATAGTAATATTTTCCCTTATGTTTGGAGTGTGGTATTCATTGTGTTTGAGACAAGCCTAAGAAAGGAATGTGTGAGGAAAAATAGGAGGTATCTAAAAGTGTGAAGTATCATTTCTTTTGTTGTTTGTTTACAATCTCATTAATTAGTGTATGCTTATGGAAGTTAAAGGTTATTACTAGAGTTTCTTGCAAATTTGTTAAAAGGCTATTTTTGAGAGTGATTGCAAGGTTCCAAGTTCCAAAGGCATATTCTTATTTGAGTTTAATTGAAGTATTGAGGGTCCCTAATCTATGTTTATAAAGAAATAGTAAAGAAGATATGCAGATTTGTGGGATGCCATTGACGTCTCTACATCAGAGTTGTTGAAGTGTGTGTGTAGAATATGTGGATTGATTGTTCCTAAGATAGTTTTGTGGACTGTGATGACAACTTGTCCCTGTCAAAATGGTTGCAACTATTTCTTGAAATGAATCATTTCTTCCAACAACGGGCACTCATAGAACGCCATGCTGATACTGATTGTTCATAATGTCATTTTAGAAATGACCTCAAACAAAAGTCTCCAACTTCTTTTAGATGAGAACACTTGCATTTAAAATTATTGACTTGGATTGTATTGGTTTGAAATGGAGTTTCTGTTAGATAAATACTTAAGTTTCAATTTTCATACATGGCAAATAAATATCCAAATGCAATTGATGAATAAAAATCTATGGGGCATAGTAAGCGGAAAAGAAAAACCACCCATAGATGCAAATAAATTATTGGAGTGGAATAGTAGAAATGACAAATCCAATGCTATTATTTATCTTGCTCTTGCCAATTTTGACCTTCATCATGTAGATCTAGATAACACTTCTCTCAAAATTTGGAATAATCTAAATAAGCTGTTTGGAGCAAAAGCGATGAATGCAAAGTTCTCTCTCAAAATTCAATTGTTTAGATTCAAAATGTAAAATGGAAGCACAATGTCCAATCATATAAGTAATTTAAGGTCTCTCATTAGACAACTTGTAGAAGTTAAGGCTCCTATTGATGACGATGATGCTAAGGCCATCTTGTTAAATAGCTTATCTTCCAAATATAGTAATGTTGTCTTTACATTAAGTCAACTCACTTCACAGACTCTAGAGGATATGATTTCAACCCTTCTACCAGAAGAAAACATGACAAAGGAAGTCATAGACGAAGCTCATCAAATAGATCAAACCTTATACTCACAAAGTACCAAAAAATGGTCAAATAACAATAGAAGAGACAATAAATGTTTATACTATAAGAAAAAGGGGCACACAACATGTGGATTTGTAGAACTAGAGCTAGTGATGTTCTTAATGGAAAAATCAAAGAATAATATTTTGAAGAAAATGTTGCATGCATTGAAAATGATGACACATCGGATGATGGAGAAGTCGTTAACAATTTCTAGACTCCTATTAATCCTAATCTTGTGCTTTGAACCTTCACTTTTGGAGGTTGGTGGCATCGGAGGTTGGAGGAATCTCTATCATCTCAAGTTAGCTTCTTGCTTTGAGATGGTGTTCTGCATGAGAAGTATTTTTTGGCTTTCTATTTTATTTTTGTTTTTCTTTCTAATGCTAAAAAATTTGAAGAATGTATATCTTGTGAAGACTCATTTTGGAGACAGGTTTAAGATTTTCTATTGCACTCAATATGGATTGCTGTCAATCGAGCTTCAGAGTATATGATAGAGAATTATACCCTTTCGTGGTCACCAAACAATGATAGAGATCTATCGCATCTCTTAGGGATCATTGTTGAATAATTCAAGACTATGGTTCGAGAGTTCGGGACTGGGAGCTTAAGAACACAACTCAAAGCTACACCTTTCCAAGGGTCACAAGATAGCTTGATGGAGCCTTTCATGATTCAGGATCTGCAACTAAAAAATAAGATTTTCTCAATATATGTATTCATATTATGTAATCAACATGTTTTTTGTTATGGCAGCCTTCTGGGGGGATCCCTAGGGCAAGGTGAATTTGATGTGGTTTAGGATCAATGTATTAAGGGGGGGAATGTTGGCATAATTACATTGATGGTGCTATAGTTATAACTATAAATAATTGCACACTAACTTTGCGTTGTAGGCAACAGATATTTGTTAACCATTATCTGCACTATTTAATATTGTAGTCATTGATCAAAATGTATTGCACATTTTTAATCTCCTTCACTATGATGGTTCTAGAGTTAGGATTTTGATTAGGGTTGAGGTTTATTGTTATGGTTTAGGGTTATGGTTTAGTATTTACATAAACAATAATTATATAATTTTTGAGTCAATCTCCTTAATTGATGCAAAAGGAGAAAAATAACCCTTTCGCGGTCACCAAACAATGATAGAGATCTATCACATCTCTTAGGGATCATTGTTGAATAATTCAAGACTATGATTTGAGAGTTCGAGACTTGGAGCTTAAGAACACAACTCAAAGCTACACCTTTCCAAGGATCACAAGACAGCTTGATGGAGCCTTTCATGATTCAGGATCTGCTTTGAGAGTTCAGGACTGGGAGCTTCAGAACACAACTCGAAGCTACACCTTTTCGAGGGTCACAAGATAGCTTGATGGAGCCTTTCATGATTCAGGATTTGCAACTTCAAAATAAGATTTTCTCAATATATGTATTCATATTATGTAATCAACATGTTTTTTGTTATGGTAGCTTTCTGGGGGCATCCCTAGGGCAAGGTGAATTTGATGTGTTTTAGGATCAATGTATTAAGGGGGGGAATGTTGGCATAATTACAATGATGGTGCTACAGTTATAACTATAAATAACTGCACACTAACTATTTGTTCTAGATAATAGTTATTTGTTAACTGTTATCTGCACTATTTAATATTGTAGTCATTGATCAAAATGTATTGCACATTTTTAATCTCCTTCACTATGATGGTTCTAGAGTTAGGATTTTGATTAGGGTTGGGGTTTATTATTATGGTTAGGGTTAGGGTTATTATTTAGTGTTTTTTATTTGGATTATAGTTAAGATTATGGCTACGATTAGGTTATACCATAGTATTACTATTGGGGTTATGGTTTAGGGTTATGGTTTAGTATTTACACCAACAATAATTATATAATTTTTTAGTCAATCTCCTTAATTGATGCAAAAGGAAAAAATAACCCTTCTTTGCAACACTCAAATTTACAACTCAAAATAATAGCATGTTATTAAATGAACATGTGGGTTGCAATATTGAACCAAATATACATTTCAATAATTCTTCAGCACAATTACCACATATATTCATTGAAAGAAACTTATTGTTGTTTAATTCTCCTCTTATACTTGAGGCACTCCCCTGCATCCCAAATTTTACCCTTCACTAAGATCTCTAGACTTCACTTATCTCTACCATGCAGGGGTTCCTTTTTATTTCCCCTATGTCCCTTCCCATTCATTTTTTTCTCAATAATTCAAAATAAAAATGCCTTGCCATTGTTTTCAATGACTTTCTATCTTCCATTGCTTGAAGCTAAAATTTGGAAGTTGGATAGGCATTCAGTCAATTAGTTCATGTGCCTTATTTGTGATTCAAAATTTACATGCATGACTACCAAATCAGTCAAAATTACAAAAATTAATCCTTTGTGATTTGATAGATGTTCGGATCCATCATTTTTCCATAATGAACAAAGAACTAGATTGAAATAGAGATTAGAGTTGCAGATTGCAAAGACCAAATTTTTCCACAAACTAACACACAAGAAAAATAACGAAAAATTATGAATAATACAAAAACTTAGTCATAGTCTGTCAAATGCTAAGACTATTCCACATAAATGTTTTTATTTCATTAATAAGATAATTACAACTAAATTGAGACAAATTGTCAAATAACATCAAGAATCAAGTAAAGGTACAATTTAACGAAGTTAGCCATACTGTCAATCTTACAGGTTTAATCTATTTCAATACAAGTGAAATAGTTACATCAAAGATACCAACCAGTACAACGTGCATCATACATCATGGAGATATAAAATACATCAACTATATGACCAAAAGGTTGTAATGAAACAAGATATCAATGTGCATATGCCATCGGACTATATATCGTCCATCTACATGCTCTGGTCTCCTAAGTCATCTACAAATCTCGAGATGGAAGTGTGGTCTAGGTTCTTTTTCTATCCAAACACGGAGTGGTTAGCTCCCCCAGGTTTCATCTTGAAATGAAGACCACACTGCCCCTGCATGAGAAACCTAGCAACTTGGCACTGGTGGATTGATAGTAATATGGTGCAAGCTATGTACTGACTACTTTCCTCATGAGTATAAGTAGAACTAACACATATATGATAGAGAGAAAGTAAAAATAACGAACACATTTAAATAAACATATGTTTCCATAGCTTTGGCCTAAGAAAATCTTACCAGACTTCTACTAACACGTAGATGAAAGAAAATGTCTACCCTTATCTATTTATCCATATTCAACACCCTTCCCATATTCATAAAACATCACACATGAAGTTTTTCCACATAAACACACTCTATTACATAAGATTCAGACAAAAAAATCAAATCTATGTCTTGAGACGTACTCTTTCTAGGAAGATTTTCTTATACTTTCGTTTAGGTTAAAGTTCGCTAATACCCATATATATCAAAGGCTTAAAAGTTCACACAAATATTTTACACCCAATTCTCAACTAAAGCTTAATTTCCAAAAGGAATTGTATATTAAAAGACATGAACTTTCATTTTTTACAGTAATATATATTCATACTAAAACTCGCTATTGTTATGCTAAGCTGGAAAATGAAAATTTTAAACTACCACTCACAGTCCATTCTTCAGTACATCAACAAGATTGTGTTAAATAATAACAATAGAGTGATTAGATAAGGCTGTGAAGGATGAGTGGAGGGCAATAAAGATTTCAACACCATCATTCTATGCAATCAACAGTCACAAAGAGTAATTTCCTCAATAGTATGATGTAGCATCAACAAAAGTATAAGGAAAGAACACAGTTAAATGATCATCCAAACATGCAGAGGCAAGAAATATAAAAGCATTGTTTTGGCATAAACTAGTTGAAATTTTTAGAATAATCTGAAGCTTACAATTTTGAACAAGAGAGGTATTTAAAGTTTATGCAATTTAATTAAGTTTCTAAAACATCTGTATCCGATATATTGCATTTTCCATGAATAAAATAAAATGAGAATGCTCTTCGTAGTAATTTGAATGAGGAGGTCTAAATATGAAGGTCTTACTGTCTAGGAAACTACTCCTTAACTAGACCCAAAATGATGAACTTACCAACAAGATGAATTCCCATTATTTTAAATTTCCATACAGATTGATCACGTAAGCGTTGGCAATTATTTTTAAGCCGATTCATTGAGTCAATAAAAATACTACATGAATGTTTACGTCACTATATCCAAGCGAGAGTATTGGAAAAAAATAAATTAACAGTCAAAAGAAAAGAAATTAATCGTTGACAGATGGTTTTTCTAAGGAAATTCCATCGTCAAGAGAAATAAAGAAATAATGCAAGAAATTTATAGAATTGTAATTGAGTTTAGCAATTGTTTGTGACCTTCAATCTAAGTACGATTGTCATTAATCTATCTTTTAATTTTCTGAACAGGGTAACCGAAAATAAAACATTCACAGATCACAAAAATGTTTTAAAAATAAATACTTTCTTATCGACAACGAATTTCAGTTCAGAGAAATGCATATAACAATTTAAACTAACAAGCCTTTCATTCCTATTGAATCACTATCATACGCAATTAAGGAATGATCAAACAAAGAACCTGTAAGTTACAAAGATAATTTATAATGAGACGCAGTCCTTCTTGACCCCAAAATGATTTCTTCCTCTAGCTTCAAATGCTATTTTTTTTCCAAGCACCACTTTTCCAACTAAATACAAAATGATGGTCAGATCTGAAAAAAAACTCTCCTTTCGGTCCATATGTTTCTTCATCCTCCCTTTATGTTCTTACGCATTTATTTTTAAAACTCCCATGTGCTCGTGGCTTCCATGCTGCCAAATCTTGGTGAAAAGTATAGTTTATTTATTAAAATCTTCTAGTTAAGTAATACATCGCTCTTTCTTTCAATTTCCAAACTCCTATGTCAACTGTTATTCACGTTTTGTCCATCTTTTAGTTAAGTTCCTCATCTCATTCATCAGGTTAGAAAAACTCAAGAAAACTAAAGTTTTAATTAACAACATTTTTTTTATAATGCTCTCTTGTCCGACATGAATAAATAGTTATAAATAAATCAAATTTACTTATTCATATAAGATTTTGAAGCAATTTTATTACCGATAAGATAAATAGTGACACAAATCTATTATATTCATGTTTTTGATATTTTTGAGTTAAGAATAGAAATAAGATTATCACTAAAAACAACTATGTGGTGTGTGTTTGCAACCAAATTTTTTTGGTCAACCTTTACTAAGGAACTAGCCTCCTCTACCTCAACCACACCCTCACCTTCAATCATGCCTGCAAAAACATCTCATTCCACTCAAGATATCTTTAGTAAGTTAGTCCATAAACTATATAATTTAAATAAAACATCATGATGAAATCATAATAACATCTCAGGATAAGATAAATCATCATCCATACATAAGATCAAAGTAAGTTGTAATCAATCCACAAGATGGCTAGTCATGTCTAAAAAAATCATAATGAATCGAGTCGAAAAGTACCTAACCAAGTCAACAAATGTCACATAATGTTGCAAGCATGTTCTATATAACAAGAGTTTAATAAATCAGGTTATGATAGATTAGAGTTGCAGATCGTAAAATCTAACAAATAAATCAAAAACACTTTTCATGCACAACTCAACTTTGACTTTTAAAAACAAGTTGATTACTTTTTGAAAACAATTCAATTTTCAATTAATATTAATGCACATTTTATAATTAAAATATGTATTAAATAGATTAAATATTTAATGCATCCTAAAACCATGCAATCAAATATTTAATTATTTAATAAAGTACACAAGCATAATTTAAATTCAATTTACAATTAAATAATTAGATTAAATCTCAATAATCAAATATTTGACTTCTAATTAAATTTTCTCAATTAAACTTAGGAACATAATTAATATTAAATTTCAACTATAATCATTAATCAATAAATCACATAAAATCACCCACATAAGAGATAAATCAACTGAGACCAACCAACATAAAACCAAGCAAACTCAGGAGAAGGGATCCATGAATTCCTGTCAACTAGACAAATCCAGGTAGGGTATTCAAAATGATACTTGTCCAATCCTAGTATAATTAGGCTTAGGTTAGGGTTTTAGATCTGTGTATTATCTCCCATCTCTTACCTTTTGAGATATTGTGATAGGGCACGCTCATCCTGATAATTCAAGGAAGTCGATGCCTGGTACCTGCAAACTTGCATAAAAAATCCGCACCCAAAACTAACCAAACTAACCAAAACCCAAAACAAATATTTGATCGCCAGATCACCCAGGTGCTCATGCATCATTAATGTATATTTTATAGCTTATGGTTCATAGGAATCTCTTTCTGATGAGTATGAATTATTCAATAAGTATTCATTATACCTAGTTGAATATTGATGTTCAAAAGGTCAAACATTAATACTTCTTAGGAGATTATTCATCCCAATACTATTCTAAATTCATCATTAAATCCTTAATAAAATATCCCATGATTTGATACGCAATGAAAAGCAACATCCACTTTATAATAAATTGGTGAAAGATTCAACTATGTTATCGTTTGTCAAATTTCTCGACCCATATTTCATGAATAGTAGTTAACATGAACTCACATCTATTGAACATACAATGGACCATCAAACACTCTTGTTGTATCAAATCAATATTTACTAAAGAGGTCACCTATTCAAATATAACTTCAATTCAAGTATGTTCAATCATATATTTTCATCTAAGATTAAGCCCATATACTCAAATATTGTACCTTATGAACAATTCATCATACAATGAAACAACTAGCTATTATTTTGTTACAAAAGCTTCTATAATTATTTTTCTTGACTTTATTTTTTAATAATAATAATAATAATAATAATAATAATAATAATAATAATAATATTATTATTATTATTATTATTATTATTATTATTATTATTATTATTATAAATTAAAAGCATTACAACTTAAAATATACTCAAAATGGAAGCACTATATGTTGTTTGTAGGCAAGTTTTATAAAAAGTTAACATCCATAAAATCATAGAAATTATCACAACACATCTTTTTTTGGAGATTCAAAGGCCTAATTATAAGCCTTTTATTTGATTTTAGATAGTACATTTGACTAAAGCCTATTTTAGAATAGTATTTCTATGTTTCATTTAATGTATAAAGCTAAGAATATTTGCAACAGAATATTTAAAATATTGGTAGACTAAAATAAAATCTCAATATATTCACCTTGTTATGAAGATTAATTAGAAAAATAAAATAAAATAAAAAAAAGAAATCTATGAATAAGTTCAATTGTTGGTGTTATATTTTAGACCCATGTCCAACATAATTTTATTTCTATATGTCTAATACATTTGAAGAACATCCACTATTTGATTTGTACTTAAATTGTTTAAATATAACATGATGCCCAAAAAGCTCTTAGAATATTAACTTAAATTATATTTATATGTTTTCTTCAATATATTAATTCATATAAGTCTTTCTAATAATAAATTCATATGCCATTATACATAAGCTCTACTTAAATTATTCCAATGCTGAGGTAAATGTAGTGGTAGAGGGACTGATAAAGAGGCCTTGCTATTTTTAAACAAGATATGTAGTTTGAACCTTAGCAGTGACATTAGAACCAGTCTACAATAGATACGTGGACAATAATCCAAAAGACCATTTTGTGAAATTGAGTCACAGAGCTCCTTGGTAGACAATGGGTGGGTGAGCATACTAATATTTACAAATAAAAGAAAACAGATGCGAAATTATGATAAGAGAGAAAAAAATCGAGGTTCATAATTTAATATGTAAAATAGAGATATATAAACAATTGATTTCAAATTTAATTATTTAAATTTTTTGTTGTTATTGTAATCAAGTATTCTCCTCTTTTTAATAATAGATTATTAAGTGTGGTCTACAATAATAAATACCATAGAATCTTAAAATAATCTTAGATAATTTTAGTTAAATTATTAAGTGTGGTATACAATAAATACTAAATACTATATATATATATATATATATATATATATATATATATATATATATATATATATATATATATATATATATATATATATATATATATATATATATATATATATATATATATATATATATATATATATATATATATATGAATTACAACCAATATTAAATTTTAACTATGTTAGGAGAAACATGAAAGCAAGACAATAAAAATGACATTTCAAAATGTTAAAAATTTGATATTAAATAAACGTTAAAATTACACAATTAATTTTTTAATTAATAATATCAGATTTCCAAAATCCATTTCAAATGTATGTGCGTTTCTGGATTTTGGGAGCTATGTTTGATGCTAAAAATACACACAATCAAATCCAAAAATGCACATACATTTAATTTTTTAATATTATTTATTTGAAAATAAATATGATACATAATAAAAAACATTTCTATATTAATCCAATAAAAAAATGTTTGATGGCATTTTCCTATGTTATAATATTTAATAATATCTATTGATACATAATATTTAATACATTTTTATTTAAAAGAAAAAATAAACTATAAAATAATATTGAAGTAGTCAGAACATACTTGTTGCATTTTTAAAATATGTTATTAATAGATGATCAAATAAGATGGTTATCAATAAGTGTATCAAGAAGGCCTGCAAATTGGGCCTCACGGTGTCAATACATGGATTGATCTTATTTAAAAATAGGAAAGCCTCTTAATCAGTCTCTCTAACACTGCTTTGGTAGAGTTTAAATATAAAGACAGGTGATTTAGTTAGATTTAGTATTTTGACAAACCCTTTGGGAGAAAGATAGATAAGAGTGAGATCTATAAGTTATGTATTTTTTATAATTTTTTTGGAAAGTATTTTTTTTAATGATTTTTAGAAAAAATTATATGCTTAGAAATCTTTGTTCAGATGTGTGAAATTATGGTGGTAATTTCACAAATACCCACTTGATGATGTGTAAAGATGGTGATTAAAAATTTGACAAACCTATTTCAAAGAATACATGTAAAAAATGTGGGAAATGGAGGGAAATGAAGCTCCCAAGCTTCAACCTCGTTGTCCAAGGCTATTAACTAGCCTTGATCTAGGCTTGTTCATTTAACAAACCTAAGCCTAGTTGGGTTATTTGAATTTAAAGTACATCGATAATGCTAGGAGTGTTTTGTTGTTTTTTAAGTGGGTGTCCATTTTTTTGCACACCATCTGGGGGGGGGGGGGGGGTGAATCAGTTGATTCCAAACTTATTAAACTTAATTTCAATTATAACCTTATTCTCAATTGAATATAAAACAACCATAACACTTTAACACCAATATTTGTTTTCAAGGAAAACCCTGTTAAGGGAAAAACCCCGGTGGGAATGATGCCCATAAATTAACACTATGAGCATAGTAACTCGAGAAATAGTTCTAGCCCTATTAGGAGCTGAATATTACAATAGTGTAGTCCCAAATAAAGGTAAAACCCTATTAGGAGTCAAAACCCTATTAAAGTTATTACAACTGACCACATAATGAAATATAAGAGAAGGTTACATCCACCTTTAGGACTTAGTATCCTAGATTTGAAGAAATATCACCATGAATACTTGAACTGGCTTCGTGTACATCCACAGCCAAGATAATTCCAATTTTGTGGCTTAATGCATAATCCTCTTCTCTACATCAGCACTCCTTCCAACCCAAAATGTCACATAATAATCTACACCTTTCACCCATTTGCAACTACAAGGAAAGACTTCCTTATATACAAGATACAAACATAATTTTTGAGTCATCCATTATAGGACCTATCCTATCCATAAAATATTACATAGAACCATGCGAGGATACACGGTCCATCCTTAACAATATTACAACAGTTACAAATTATGAAATAGTCAGCCACAACATTGATCCATGCTTAATTATTCAAGGAAACGCTACCACTCCTAGGCTGGATTCCCAATAAATCTTCGTTGGAGTATACACCATACATAATGCTGTTAATAATACTAGTAATCTATGATCACAAAGTAGACTCTCCCATGTATCCTCTGATGCTCCCCAAGCTCGCAAGGTTTAATCCATTTTTGGACTGAAGTTATACTTTAAATACTGGAACCAACTCTATAAGTTTCCCGGTCATTGGCCCTATAGCTAGTCTTTGCCAATTCATCCATAACTAGAGAAAATGAGCATATTAAGATATGTGAACACAACCGTAAATAGTAAACATGTTAGGTTGCACAAATCTTAGCTCGTAGGAACTAAGTCTCCATACACTGTCTGTACAATTCACTTTAACCTATCTTTTTCGTATGTCTGCAAGTTCATGATTCCCTTATTGATACATATGTTGACATTAGTGACAAAAAAATGAATGCCAACATCATAGACTCTAAAAATTTCAATAGAATTCACTTTACCTTGACGAATTTAGATGATTAGAAAATCAGATACATGTCCATTATTTCAGGACAATCAATGGCTTGGGTTTGGATTTGGACCTGTATGTTATCTCCCCTCTTAGTTCATTGAGATATTGTGACTGGACGCACTCACCCCAACAATTCAAGGAAGTCGATGTTATATACCTGAAATCTTGCATAAAAGATGAGCATGTACATACATGTATAAATATATAACAAACAATGGCTGCAATCACTAGATTGTATGGATCTCGTAAGAAAGTAACTATGAATTCATCCGTCAACTATATCAGACACATCAAATAGAAATATAAAACATACACACCAACCATACACATGCAAGTATGGGGTCAGTACAACCATAAACATAAATGACATCCTAACATACAGATCATCTTCATGGAAATAACCAACACGCACATGAAAGGTGATCCAGAACATTTTGACACCAATACCGAAAAGTAAATTTTGGGTAGGCATTACAAAAAGCATTAAAACATAAACAATACTTAAAATGGAAGTACTCTATATTGTTTGTACACATATCTTATGAGACTAACATCCTTCAAATCATAGAAATCGTAAGCTTTTTATTTTATTTTAAATAGCACATTTTATTAAACCTTCTTTTAGAATAGCATTTCTACGTTTCATTTAATATATAAAATTAAGAATGTTTGTAATTAAAAAAAGTATAACATTTAAAATATTGATAGAGTCTAATCTCACTCATGTCCAACATAATGAAACAATCTTCAAATTGATGACATCAAAACAAATAAATTATGCCTGAAAATAGTACCGGTAATTGTTAAGTATATATTTTTCTTTATTTTTTAATTTTCTCCTCTATTGATTACTTCTATTATTTGTTTATTTAAAATAACAACTATTCTGTCTCATGGGTATGGCCTGCTTCACTCTAGCTATCAATCTTAACTAATTTTATTTCTATATGTCTGATACATTTGAGGTACACTATTTTATACAGCAAATTCACTATTTGATCAGCATAATTTGTTTTAATATAACATGATGTCTAAAAAGTTTACAAAATATGAACTTAACTCTATTTATATGTTTTCATGTATAGAGTAATTATGACGATATATAATTATTCAGGTCAATTCTTTAGATATAACCAACAATTCATATATCTTTCCATGTGGATGGATCATTGTCATAATCAGTCTTTTGAATTTAGATTACCAGACAACATATTCAAAGAAAGTAATAATGAAATTTATGTTATATTGTTTGATTTCTTTCAAATAAATATTATTTTAAAAAAATGATTTTCAAAGGTTTGAACTCTAATAAAATATTAAACTTATATCCCATCATGTTTAAGCTATATTGAAGTCTGTCTAATAATAAATTCATCTGCCATTATATATAAGCTCTATTAAAAACATTGCATCAATATTGAGGTGAAAGAAGTGGTAGACGGACTGATAAAGAGGCCTTGCTATTTTCAAACGAAGATCTCTAGTTTAAACCCTAACAGACACAGGAAGGCCGAGTCTGTGAAATAGGATATATTTGGCAACCCCAGGCTGCAGGCTTTCTTAAAAACTAGGTTATTTGGCAGGTCAATCTTGCACTTTACTGTCATCTATTAATAATTTATGCCACTTTAGTTGGTCATCTAATACAAAATACAATAGATTTGTTTTTGACTGTCTCGATATTACTATATATTAATAAATAAGCTCATAAGACACACGAACAAAATAAGCTCTTCTGGTCATACAAGGCTTATATATACAGCCCTTGAAGCAAACAAGTGATCAAATCCATAAAAACCATAAATACTCACAAGACCAAATAAGCCGACTATCAATATGTTATTAATAGCTGGCCAAATAAGCCGACTATCAATATGTATATCAAGAAGGTCTGCAGACGGTGTCACTGCCAAGGTTTAAAAGTAGCAAAGCCTCTTAATTAGTCCCTCTACCACTGCTTTGGTAGAGTTTAAATATAAAGGCAGGTGGTTATTTTTAAAAATAAAAAACAAAACATTAAAATCACATTTCAAAATAGAACTCATTTGAAAGTGTTTTCTGCGAATATGTTGGTGATTAATCTTTAGACAAAACCCAGCCAAAAAACTTGTCTATGGCAGTGATCTATCCACAGGGAAAGCCTTAAATTTACAGGTTAAGCCCACAGATTTCTGATCGGAATAATTATCTATGGTCATGATCAATCCAGAGTTAAATACATATAAATCACGTATATTTCTATTCTATGTGCTTTCTGGGCATTATGTTACATTAAAGCCGTTTACACAGATAAAGCAGTGTAGTGAAGTGTATTGGCACCAAATATAGCAAGAAATATAGAAACTAGAGGTAGTATTAACAGGTAGAGTGAAACAGACCACACTCATGGGGCAGAATTGTTGCTACTCTGGATTATATCCAAATAAGTAGAGAAATAATTAAGAGAAAGAAAAGAATACAAGGAAGAAAATGCACTTATAACAACTACAAGTACGATGATTGCTTACAGCTTGTTGTGTGGCGATCGAGCTTGAAGATTATATGATTGTGTTGGACATCGTGCAATGCAAACAGCAACAAATCCAACTTCTTCACAAATCCACCACTTCTCCGAACATCATATATTCTTCAACTGCATGAAACTTAGGAATGCTATTTTAGAACAGGCAGGCTTATTCAAATGCAAAATCAAATGCTTATTGAATGTTGAGAAGAAACGTCGTAATGTTTCATCCTTTTATAGCATATTGAATACCATGAGCTACTTTCGAGAACCTCGTGTATTTCCGTCTCAAATGGATGAAGTTGAATTGTATACGCAGTTCCATGAACAGGCGGCCACTACCGACAAATGCAGTTGATTAAATACAATAATTGGTAAAGCAAAGGCCCCTGGTGTCTCTCCCCATTGGATACAGACATAATAAAAAATGACGTGTTATTCTTCGTCTATAAGCCAACCGTCCATTACTGAAAAGGACGGTTGCTTGCTATCCGCGTTCACGAAAATATGAAATTAAATACACTATTTTGGACGGTGAAATTGGAACATGTGATCTTATTGGGATGGGTGACCTAGTGGTTTCTCACTACAATAGTCTAGTTAGAACAATATAACAAATTGTTAAGAGATTTATTATTCAGAGGTTTTATCTAAGCTAATTTACTTTACAAATTATTATTTATTAAGTTTAATGTATTTAAAATATTTAATAATTTATATTTTATTTATAAATGTATCATACAATTATTCAATTTAATAAATATAAATATTTATAATATGACATATTTTATAATTTATATAGTTGAAGATATGGTTGTCAAAATTAGTTGCTATAAAGCTTGAGGAGAACACTTCATGGTCAATTTTGTATTGTAATATTTTATACATATAATTTTTGTTTACTATAAAGTTATAATTTACACTACAACATTGATCTTGTCTTTGAAAACTATTTGCAAACTATAAATGGATGTGAATTTATTTTACACTTGTAGAATTAATAAGTTCGAAATAAAAACCAGAATTACAGAATTAATGAGCAGATTACAAATAAACACAGAACACACAATTTATCGTGGCTCACCACAATAGTGGCTACGTCCACACTGAGAGCAAAAGAATTGTATTAAACTCAAAATAGAATTATTTACAATGAAATAGAGAGTCTTATTTATAAGCTCACAACTGAGCAACTGAAAAGGCAAGGTGGCAACAGACAAAAGTTCGTTGGCCTTCAAAAACTCAACAAACTCCCACCGGAAGTCAACGGATATTTCAGCTAATCAGGCATTCTCCTGCTCTACATGCTGACCTACTTCAGCTTAACAAATCCAAGAGAAGTTCTTGTACATTCGAACTTCTCTTTGGCTACAACTTTCATGAATATATCTTCCGAATTGATTTTGGTATCAATCTTTTCAACCTTCAACCTGCCCTCTTCAACCATGTGTCGTACAAAGTGAGCATGGATGCCAATATGTTTTGAACATTGCTGAGAGGTATGGTTATGAGCCATAAAGATGGTGCTATGGCTGTCACTAAATAGAACATAATCATTTTGTTGATACTTCATTTCACCAAGTAATCATTGCAACCAAATCATCTCCCGAGCACCTTCGAAAAGTGACAAATACTCAGCTTCAGTGGAAGAAAGAGCAATAGAATGTTGCAGCCTTGAGGCCCAATTAATAGCATCTCCAGCGAACATGAATGTGTAACCGGTAGTAGATCTACACTTATGAAAATCTCTGGCAAGATCTGAATCTATGAATCCCCGTAATTGTTCATTATTGTTACAAAAACATAAGACCAAATCTGAAGTGCCTTTAAGGTATCTTAATATCCATTTGACAGCATCCCAATGAGTCTTCTCAGGATTTCTCATGAATCTACTCACAACTCCCACCACATGAGCAATGTCAGGACATGTCGAAACCATAGCATACATAATGCTACCAACTATAGATTTGTAAGGAATGTCCTCCATATATTCCTTGTCCTCTTATGTTTGTGGACACAAATTTGCTAATAACTGAAAATGCAAAGCAAGTGGATTAGAAACGTTATGCGCATCAGCCATACCAAATCTCTGAATTACTTTATCAATGTATTCTTTTTGTGATAATGTAATTACTTTCTTCTTCCTATCCCAGGTAATAGTCATACCAAGAATCTTCTTTGCTGCCCCTAAATCCTTCATAGAAAATGTGCTTGCCAATTTAGTTTTCAGCTCACTAACAATTTTAGAGCTTGTTCTCGCTACTAACATGTCATCAACATAGAGAAGAAGAATGAAAAATTCACCATTTAGGAGTGTCTTGTAATAAATGCATGGATCAGATTCACATCTGATAAAATTATGTTCAAATATGAAGGAATCAAACTTAACATACCACTGCCTCAGGGCTTTCTTAAGCCCTACAAACTACGCTTCAACCAGCAATAGAGATGTTCCTATTTATTTTTCACAAAACCCTCAGGCTGATGCATATACAACTCTTCATTGATGTCTCCGTGTAGGAATGATGTCTTAACATCTAGTTGTTCCAATTCGAGATCCCAAATGGCTGTTAATCCCAATACTGTTCGGATGGATGTCATCTTCACAACTAGAGATAATATTTTAGCGAAATCAATCCCCTATTTCAGAGCATATCCTTTTACCACCAACTGAGCTTTGAACCATTTTTTACCTCCTCCTTCATCTTTCAATTTATAAACCCACTTGTTCTTGAGTGGTTTTCAATTTAGTGGAAGAGAAACCAAATCTGATGTCTGGTTAGCTTCTAAAGAGCTCATTTCTTCTTCCATAGCAATGAACCAATTGTTCTTATCATTTCTTGTACATGCCTCTTTATAAATTTTTGGTTTGATTTGCTCAGAAATTAATAGCTTTGGCTCTGCCTCTTCACCATATAGAAGTTGATAATCAAAAAATTTCACTAGAACCTTCCTTTGTCTTGATGATCTTCTCAATTCAGTATGATCACTTTCAAGAGAATGGATTCTCTTCAATTGATTATCATCATTTCCCGTATTAATTTTACCAAACTGATTGAAATTTGATAACTCTGTTGATTTCACACCAGATGATTCGTGTGAAGTATCCCTATTTTCATCAAGTGAAGCATCCCTATTTTCTTGTTGAATATCAAACTAGCCACAGAGACAGTGCTTTATCCTTTCATTGTGCATAGGATTTTCCATAGTGGTCCATACCTCTTCCTGAGCTAACCATGCATCATCCTAAGCATTTTCCCCAGAAGCTTGTGCACAGTCAAGCTCACATGGGTTGCCCTGCATTTTTCCCAGCAGCCCGTCCATAGGATCAGGCTTGCGTGGGTTTCCCTACTCTACGTGGCTTCTAAGATTGATGTGGAAATCATCAAGAATCTCTTCCGTTGATGTTCTAAGCTCCAGTGGAAAGGGGGAGGGGAAACATGTTCTCCTGCTGCTGACCGGGAGTTGTCCTCTCCTTATCGTGAGGTCTGCACTCATGCTACTACCAAGGACTACCGTGAGATCTTCATTCACATTGTGTATGATGTTTTGCATGTGGTAGGGGCTTTTGTGTAAGGAGTGGGCATCACTGTTTATGTTTTCTTGTAGGGCGTGAGAGAGAGAAGTTCCGTGGAGAGGGGAAGGGAAGAGCATATCCTCTCCTCAACATGGTTCCCTATTTTTTGAAAAACTTTGACTCTCATCAAACATATTTCTTTGTTCTCCATTGAACAAACTATTATGTGTGTAATCATCCTCAATTGATGAGGACTAAGAGGGAGGAATTAAAACAGAGGTTGGAGTTGTCTGTAGAAAACTTCTTCTTGAATGTGTAGAGGCAACACTATTTGAGAGTGCCTTGAAAGAAATGTATTCACCTTTAGACTTATCAATTTTTGTGAGAGCTAGAAATTTTTGCCCATTAAAAATGACATCACGACTATGAATAATTTTCTTTTCAACTGGATCCCAAACTCTGTAACCAAATTGGTCTTCTCCAAATCCCACAAATATGCCCTTTTTGTGATTTGAAATCTAGCTTTGTCCTTCTTTCTTTTGGGACATGAACATGAGCTCCACACCCAAAAACTTTGATGTGTCAGTATGAAATCCTTTTTCCCAACCATTCCTCTTCCAAAATACCAAACTCTAGACAAGACGAAGGGGACCTATTGATTAAATAGACTTCTATATTGCAGGCTTCCGCCCAAACTTCTTTGCCCAAACTAGCATTGGAAAGCATACACTGTGCTTTCTCAAGAATAGTTCTATTTAACTATTCCATTGCCCCATTTTCTTAAGGGGAATAAGGAACAACCTTAATTCATCTTATACCATGATCTCCACAAAAGTTATCAAACTCCAACGAACAAAATTCACCTCCATTATCCATTTTCAGACACTTAATTTTATGACCACTCTAATTTTCCACAAGCTCTTTAAAAACTTTGAATTTAGAGAATACCTTAGATTTTATAGAAAGCATATAAACCATACCTTTCGGGTGCTATCATCAAGAAAAGTGACAAAATATTGTGCACCTCCATAAGAGGTTACCTCCGTAGGTTCGAAGACATCTGAATGCACTAACTCCAAGGGTGTTGTCCTTTTTTCATGTCCATCCTTCAAGAAACTAACCCACTTTTGTTTCCCATGAAGACAACGCTCACAAAACTCCAAATTTGTAGATTGGAGACCCAATAGTTGATCACGATTCAGCATTACCTCAAGGCCCTTCTTGCTCATATGGCCTAGCCTTTGATGCCAAAGCACAACATCACTTTCCACAAGTGTCATGGCAGATCCCACCTCATTGATTGGTTTCACAATATAGAGACTACCGGTCTTGTCTCCTTTTGCAATAGCCAATGAACCTTTGACTATTTTCCATGTAACCGTGAGTTCAGTTTTAAATCCTTGGGTATATAATTGACTAACTAAAATTAGATTCCTCTTGAATTGAGGAACATGTCTAACATCTTTGAGAAGTAATTTTGCTCCACCTTTTAGATGTAAGACAACATCTCCTTTCCCAATAATTTTACATGCTTTGTTGTCACCCAAGTATACCTCTCCGAATTCACCTTCTTAATGATTTGTAAATGCATCTGTGAGAGAGGAAGCAAGAAAGGAAGCTCCCGAATCAATTACCCATGAATCAACTTTTGTATCACTTGTTGATAGAATTAGGATACCTAGATCCTTTTCACAAATTGTGTTTACTTGACTATCCAATACTTGTTCTTGTGCCTTCTTATATTTTCTACAATCTTTCTTAACATGCCTAGCCTTCCCACAAAACCAACAACCATTTTTGTCTCCCTCTTGACTGTGATCTTCTTACAGATTGGGACCTCCGATTGTTATTAAATATGCCTCTATATTGGCTTCTTCCTCTATTTTCGGTGCTCACCATTGTGAGAGCATTACTGGATGAGGACTCATCATTCTTTCTCCTCAAATCTTTGGAGAGAAAGGTGGCTAAAACTTCATCAAAGACCAGCATCTTGGTAGTTGATACTGAAGTGCTTATGGCTATCACAAGTCCATCCCCGCAATTAGGAAGAGAACATAATAGTAGGACAACCTTATTCTTATCATCTTGTGTCATGCCAACTGAATTTTCTTGGCTGATCAAGGTGTTAAATTCATTGAGATGATTTGTCATGGCTTTGCCTTCCCTCATCTTAAGCTTGTATAACTTCTTCATGATGAAGACTTTGTTCACGGTGGATGCTTGTACAGATGTTGAAGCCAATTTATCCCATATGTCTTTTGTTGTAGTTTTTTCTAAAACATTGTATAATACATTATCACCTAATGTAATAAATAATGTCACCATAGATTTTTCATCAAGCTTTTCCACAACACTTCACACCTTCTGCTCTACTCTGCTCTTTCAACTGAATGCCATGCTTAGAAATCACAAATGACTGCCTATAAATATCTTTCCTCTAAATGATATAATCAAGTCGAACTATTAGAACCATCTTGAAATCATGTTAGAGAAATAATAAAACTCTCCAATAACATCTCAGTCAACTCTACTAAGCATGAAACACAAATTATGACTGCAAAACTCCATATGAGTAGACACGTCACTCCATACTGTCAGCTCTACCAAATCAACTGAAGCTTTCTTCTCATGCTAAATTATGTCATGCTCTCTTAACCAAACATTATTAACTCTTCTCCAAACACTAATCCAAGCATGCATATCAAACTGATAGGTGAAACTACTACAATAATAATAACAATGTCGACTCTGTCAGATAAACTCAAGAAACTGTAACCAGCAACTACAGACATCATAACTTAGACCGTACCACATATCAAATTCTGCATCCATGAAAATAGCTTCTATATCATGTCTAAAACATGATTACAAATGTACAAGGCTCTACTACAACCGTACTGCAAATCACATATGGAACTCTTCCTGGGACCTGTCAAGAACACTTATTGAAACAGTCAACTATATAACTGTCATCACTCATAATCAACCTTTGCGCTTATGATATCATGCTAATAACATATCTAGGAAAAATATTCTCAAGGCCATCTCCATCAGGATTCCACACATATTTCTTATCATATGTTGTCATGAATGACAAACATATAGTCAACACTGGCTTGCTGAAAAATCTCCAGCAATCTCCCCCTTCAGCATTGATGGCAACATATGGAATGAAAAAAACCTCCAATCCAAAAGTATAATTATTTTATAACATTCTCCATTTACTCATCAAAACTCCCCCAAGGATGAATCCTCCAACTGCTGCGACTCTTACTGAATACTCACCCTTACTCTATGCCCCTTCTCCTTGTTTTCTTGTCTTTTGTATACTCCCCCTTTCTGCTTGCTTTCTTGTTTTTCATGACTTTATACTACCCCCCCTTTGACATCAATGGGAAAGGGTGCTAATTAATTAAGCACCAATACTACTCCTGAAGTAGAGTAGTCAACCATTCATAAGTTGCTGAGGACTAATGCATTCTTGGAAACTCTAATCAGATTCAAGGAAGGGAATTACTCCCAGCTTCTCCTTGAGATACTCAAAAGTATCCTTCGAAAAAGGCTTTGTGAATATGTCTTCTAGCTGATCTTTTGTCCTCACATAGTCCAAATTTACTTCTTTCTCTACAACTTTCTCTCTTAGGAAGTGATACTTTATCTCAATGTGTTTTTTCTTTGCATGCATCATAGTGTTATTTGACATATTGATAGTCCTAGTGTTATCACAATGAATAAAAATAGGATAATCAATCTGAATACTAAAATCTTTTATCATTTTCTTGATCCAGACAATTGTAGATCAATAAATGCTATTGAAACATACTCAGTTTCTATCGTGGACTGAGAAATACAATTTTTCTTCTTGCTTGTCCAAGTAACAAGCCTATTTCCAAGAAATACTTCTCCTCCTGAGGTAATCTTCCTATCATCCATACATCTTGCCCAATCTGCATCTGTATACACATGAAGCTCTACATTTTCTAAGTTAGGATACCATAAACCATAGTCTATAGTTCCCTTCAAATATCTGAATATTCTCTTTACTGTCATAAGGTGACTTTGTTTAGGTTCTGCTGCAAATCTTCCAACTATACCAACTGCATTGGAAATGTCTAGTCTTGATTGAGTGAGATAGATGAGTTTACCAATTTCATATACTTATACAAGGTTATGTCTACTATTGTTGAATCATCTTCTTCTGAAAGCTTGCATCCTGTTATCATAGGGGTACTTACTGGCTTGCAATCATCAATCTTGAATTCCTTCAATATCTCTTTCACATACTTAGACTTATTAAAGAATATACCTTTGTTTGTCTACTGCACATTTAGTCCCAAAAAGTACTTGATAGGTCCAATCATGCTCATTTCAAATTTTCTTTGCATCTCCTTAGCAAATTCAGCACTAAGCTTTTCGTTCCCACACAAGATAATGTCATCAACAAATATAGCAACCAACAATAATCCATTATATGTTTCTCTTATGAATAAATTACAATCTACTGCTCCTTTCTTGAATCCAATCTTTGTCAAGTATCCATCAAGTCTTTCATACCATGCTCTAGGGGCTTGCTTAAGTCCATAAAGGGCTTTCTTCAATCTGCATACCATATCAGGTCTGCCTGATAAGGTAAATCCTTCAGGCATATCTATGTAATCTTCTTCTTTTAGCTCTCCATTCAGGAATTTTGACTTGGCATCCATTTGGTATACCTTAATTTGTATCTTTGGAAGAAAGTGCTACATCAAGAGAAATGAAGCTATAGGAAATTTTGATGCAAGAAGTGATGAAGGTATTTTTCTTGGTTACTCTACCAAAAGAAAACCTTATAGATGTTTTAATTTGAGATTAAAGATCATTGAAAGTGCTCATGTTAATATTGATGAGAAGTTCATGATTCAAGAGAGATATCATGAATATGCACCTATGATTGAAGAAGAACCTAGACCTACTAGTAGTGAAGCAGTTGTTGAAGAAATGTTTGACAACATTGATCTTCTATTTAATGACCCTGAAACAAGTGAAGAAGAAACACAAAAGGTAGAAGAGAGAGTCACACCCAATGTTCCAAAATTCACATCTAGATATCATTCAAAGGAAGACATCATTGGAGATCAAAGCAGCAAAGTCATGACAAGATCAAAAGCAAAGAGTTCAACAAATGATGAACCGGTATGTTTACTTTCACAAATTGAACCTTTAAGTGTTGAAGATGCATGTAATGATTCAAATTGGCATGAAGAAATGAAATAAGAGCTAGAATAGATAATTAAGAATGATACATGGGAATTGGTCGCTAGGCTTAGTGATAAGAATCTAATTGGAACTAAGCATATATTCAAAATTAAGATGAATGAAGATGGTACAGTGGTGAGAAACAAAGAAAGACTAGTGTGTAAAGGGTATGCGCAAAGAGAAGGAATTGATTATTCTGATTCATTTTCCCCTATGAGTATATTGGAAGCCATAAAGTTATTTCTAGCCTATGGTACATCCCAAACCATAGCTCATAAGGTGTCTTGTCTGTGCCTAGCCTTAATTGAATCCTATTGACTGTATAGACTACAGTATTGACCACATCTCTCCAATAGGTGTGTGCCACCTTTCCTTCAATCATGATAGTGCGTGATGTGTCAAGAATGATCCTATTCCTCCTTTGTGCTATTCCAGTTTTCTAAGGGGTTCTAGGTGCACTTAACTATCTCTTTATCCCATGTTCTTCACAGTATTCATAAAATCTGTCAGAGGTGAATTCTCATCCTCTATCTTCTCTCATACATTTAATCTTCAATCCAGACTCATTTTCAACCTTAGCTTTGAATATTTTAAACTTCTCAAAAGATTATAATTTTTCTTTTAAGAATGCAACCCACATCATTCTAGAATAATCATCAACAAACAAAATAAAGTAACTTTCACCATAGTATGATCTTGTTTGAGTTGGTCCACATAAGTCTATATGTATTAAATCCAACTTGTTCTCTACTGAATTATTCTTGCTCCTAAATGAATTCCTCACATGCTTTCCCATCACACATTCCCTACATATTGTATCAACTAGTTTTTCAATGCTAGGAAGGTCTCTTACTGCCTTTACATTGCTTATCTTAACTATGTTGTCAAAATTGATGTGACATAGTCTCTTGTGCCATAACCAATTGTCATCTACTTTAGTAACAAAACAACTTGATTTGGGATTAATCTAAAAAACATTTCCTTTAGTCTTCAAACCTGATGCAATCATTTCTCCTTCTTTGTTATTAATGATGCACTTGTTGTCTTTGAATTCCAACTAATATCCTTTGTTAAGCAATTGTCCAACACTTAGTAAGTTGTGTTGCAAACCATCAACATAAAGAACATCATCAGTGTTGTTCTTTCCAACCAAGGTGATAGCTCCTCTACCAATGTTAGGTTTAGGAGTGTCATCTCCAAATCTAACCATGTCACCTTTGTATCTATCCAAATGTACAAATCTATCCTTGTCTCATGTCATATAATGAGAGAAACCGTTGTCAATGATCCAATCTATCCTAATGTCAGCTTGTGAGATCAGTGTTAATTCTTGTGCTTTCCTTTCATCTTCAAGGTCCATTTCATCAAACATTTTCTCCATTTCTTCAAGAGAAATGAATCCAATTTTATCTTCTTTTGATTCTTCATCAGATACTCCATCACGAGCATAGTAACATTCTTTTGTATACATAGGTTTGTAGTCTTTATACTTCTTGGCTCTTGTAGGACACTTAGATGCAAAGTGACCAATCTTGTTACTTGAAAAAAATTTGAATGGTAACTGACCTTCATATTTCCCTTTTCCTTTATTTTCTTTCTTAGTAATCAAAGCAGTGAAATCATTTAGATCTTTCTCTTCATCATCATCATCAAAATTACTAGAAGTGTTCAAGGATTTCTTACTATGGACTAAAGCTTTGAATGTAGTTTCACTTTTAGGTTCTGACTTCAATCTTGATATCTCAAATGCTAAAAGCTTGCTGATTAAGGTTTCTCTTTTAAAGTCTTATGTGGACTGCATAGTTTCATCTAGGATGCATATCTTGTTGTCATATTTTGGTGTCAAGGTAGTCATCAATTTATCCATTATGTCTTCTTCAAGAATTTCTCCACCATTGTTTTTGATTCCTGCAACTACTTCATTAATCCTTTGATTGTAGGCTCTGGCATTCTCATCAGGTTGCATCTCTAATGTATTGTATCTTTTCTTCCATGTCTTTCTTCGTGCATTCTTGTCTTGAATATATCCTTGAAACATGTCTTCTAGATACTTCCATATCTTATAGGCTTTGTCCATTTTCTAGATCTCTAAAAACTCGATCTCAAATAGGGCACTGATAAGGGCTTTGGCAATAGCATTTGAAGTGAACATGTCTTTTTGCTTCAAGGTTGCATCATCTTTTGCAAGATTTGCAAGAGTAGGAATCTGAACTTCTTTGGTAGCTACTTCAAAAATCTCAAAGGCAATGCACTACAAATGTGTCATGATTTTGTTCTTCTAGTCTAGATAGTTCTCTCCATCAAACTTAGGACTTTATTTTCTAAAGAATACCATCAAATCAACTTCAGGATTTTAAAATTTCTCTCTGAGGCACTTGGCTCTGATACCAATTGTTAGGAATAGTCCCAAGAGATAACTGAGAGGGGGGTGGTGAATCAGTCATCTACAAGATTCAATTCTTTGTCCAATTAAGTACAGAAGAACATTAGGGATAAACAAAACATAAGAACACTTAACACAACACCATAATTTTGGTTATGAGGAAACCCAAATAGGTAAAAACCCCGTTGGGAATTAACAGCCACTATAAACTGCACTAGTGTATAATGATCCTTATTAGAAGATCTTACAACCATGTTAGGAGTTGATATTTACAATGCAATAAGTATAGTTACCTAGTCAAGGGTCAGACCCTATTTCTTTTCCAATTAACCATGTTAAGGGTGAGGATGCACTATTCGGGAGCTCACTAGTCAAAGGGGTGAAGGTTGCAACCTTCTATTTAATAGATACACACTATATCTAGATCTTGGTGAATTGCAAGGTTGACCTATTATCTTGATTAGTTCCAATGAATAGCATACACTCTCTATTTTTTCACATAGACCTTCTACTGATGGCACAACACTTTGTACCTTCTACTCTGCTTTTCTCTTTCAACTGAATGCCATGCTTAGCAATCACAAATGACTACCTATAAATATCTTTCCTCTAAATGATATAATCTAGTTAGCCTGTTAGATCCATCTTGAAATCATGTTAGAGAAACAATAAAACTCTCCAATAACATCTCAATCAGCTCTACTAAGCGCACAACACAAATTATGACCACACATCTCCATATGAGTAGACGCATCACTTCACACTGTCGGCTATACCAAATCAACTGAATGTTTCTTCTCATGCTAAATTATGTCATGGGCTCTTAAACAAACATTCTTAACTCTTCTCAAAACACTAATCCAAGCATGCATATCAAATTGATAGGCGCAACTACTACACCAATAAAAATAATGTCGGCTCTGTTAGATAAACTCAAGAAACTGTAACCGGCAACTACATACATCATTACTCAAACTGTACTGCATATAAGACTCTACATCCATGAACAGAGCTTCTATATCATGTCTAAAATACAAATTAAAATGCACAAGGCTCAACTACAACTGTACAGTAAATCACATACTGAACTCTTCTTGGGACCTGTCAGGAACACGTACTTAAATAGTCAGCTCTATAACTATCATCACTCAGAATTAACCTCTGTGCTTATGATATCATGTTGATAACATATGCTCAAAGATATCTCCATTAGGCTTCCACGCATGTTTCTTATGATATATTGTCATGAATGACAAACATATAGTCAGCACTAGCTTGTTGGCAAATCTCCAACACTTTTCATGGTTTGGGTAGCTTTTACAAAAAGTTTATCAGGAGTTTTAGCAATATTTGTGGACCCTTGACTGAAAAGATGAGAGGGTATAAGAAAGAGTTTAAGTGGACTACAGGGGCAAAAATGAGTTTTCAATTGTTGAAACAAAAAGTTACAGAACAACCTGTTTTAGCACTTCCAGATTTTAATAAGGTGTTTCAAGTAGACTGTGATGCTAGTGCTATGGGAATAGCAGCCATTTTGAGCCAAGAAGATAAACCTATTTCTTATTTCAGTGAGAAGTTGAATGATGCCAAGAGGAAATATTATGTTTATGATAAGGAATTTTATCCTATAGTTCAAGCATTGAAGAAGTGGAGATACTATCTTCTTCCTAAGGAGTTTGTTTTGTATACTGATCATCAAGCTTTGCAATATTTGAATAGTCAAGGAAAGTTGAATTAGAGGCATTTGAAATGGGTTGAGTTTTTGTAGAGTTACACATTTTTTTTGAAACACGGAAGTGGAAAGTCTAATAGGGTTGCAGATGCTATTAGAAGAAGGAAAATTTTGCTGATAGATATGCAGATTGAGGTGGTTGGGTTCAAGGAACTCAAGAGTTTGTATCTAGAGGACCCTAATTTTTGTTAACCTTAGAAACCTTGCACATAACCTCTTACTCTAGAGAGAAAAAAATAGATGGATTTCATCATCTAGGATGGTATGTTATTCAGAGGGAGTCAGTTATGCATTCCATGAACTTCTATAACAGAGAATCTCATCAAGGAGAAACATAGCAGAGGATTGGCTACACATTTTGGTCAAGATAAAACCCTTTCTATTGTTAGTGAGAATTATTATTAGCCACAATTGCAGCAAGATGTCAAGAAGTTTGTATAGAGTTGTAGAGTATGTTAGATGGAAAAAGGAGTAAATAATAATATGGGGTTGTATCAACCATTACCTGTACCAGAGAAACCTTGGGAGGATATCAATATGGACTTTGTTCTTAGTTTACCAAGAACACAGTGAGGACATGATTCAATTTTTGTGGTGGTTGACAGATTTTTAAAGATGGCACATTTCATTCCCTACAAGAAGACTAATGATGCTATTCATGTAATACAATTTTTATTCAAAGAAGTGGTGAGACTACATGGTTTGCCGAAGAGCATAGTTTCAGATCGGGACACTAAGTTTGTTGGATATTTTTGGCATACATTATGGAAGAAGTTGAATATAGATTTGAAGTTTAGCTCATCACATCATCCACATACCGATGGACACATAGAGGTGGTGAATAGGATTTTGGGAAATTTGCTGAGATGTTTGGGTGGAGATAAGCCAAAATGATGGAATTTGGTTTTACCACAGGTAGAATTTGCATACAATAATTCTATCAATAAGAGCACTGGTAAATCACCATTCCAAATTGTATATGGAAGTAGTCTCAGAAATGCATCTGAGTTTAGGAAGATAGATAAAGGAGAAATAAGTAGTGTTGAAGTTGAGGATTTTCCATAACACTTGAAGAACATCCATGAGGAGGTGAGGAAGCATATTACCAAGATGAATGCACAGTATAAGGATAAGGTAAATGAGAAAAGGAGGCATAAGAAATTTTAGGTTGGGGGTGAAGTCATGGTTCATTTGCCGAAGAAGTGATTTATAGTTGGTACGTATAACAAGCTAAAAATGAAGAAGTTTGGGCCATGTAAGATAATGAAGAAACATGATTCAGGAAATGCATATGAGGTAGAATTTCCTACTGAGCTGAATACTTCACCAGTGTTTAATATTTCAAATTTGATAGAGTATCATGAAGGAGGTGTTGACAATGAGATCATAGAAGGACAATGGAGTATTCTAACAACTACTTCAGCTACTAAAGAGATTGAGGATATACTGGATAGTCGTGTTGGTAGAAGCACAATGAAAATGACATATGAAGAATATTTGGTCAAATGGAAAGGATGACCTGTTGAAGATTTATCATGGATGACACGGGAGGAGGTTAACCACCTTGGTTTTCCTCTTCACACTTGAGTCATGATAGGGTCACTTCTCAAATTACCCCAAGTGTCTAATGTAGGAGCATCCTAGGTGTAAGAGCAATCTTGCATCACCCAAAAATATTTATGGTTTTTTTTCAATAAGGGTTATCTTGTGCAAAGCTATTATTTTTAGAAATTTACTATTTTTAGTAAGTTTTCCTCTTAAGCTCAGAATGGTCTATTTTCTTCCATGGAGGTTCATTTTGGTCATATCATCTTGCCAGTAAAGTTTCATTGCTCGATCAAGTTTAGTCTTGAAGATATTAAAGATTTTCGGTATTGGCAACAAGGTATAGAAACTTTGAAGTCAGTTTTGAAGGCTTTAGAGGCCCCAAATAAGGTTGAAACTTTGGTTGATTAGATCTTGCATGAGTCAAATGTTGTAGAGTACTTTGTGCCCTTTCCAAAATGAGGTCATTATAGTCAATCGGGTCAATGGGTGATGACTTATGGTCTTCGGAAGTTGGGCCACTTGAAATGGAAGAAAATAAATTTCCTTCAAAAATTTTGTCTAGGTTTCAAAAGTTGTTTTGAGCTGACTCTGATGTAATAAAATGAGAAATAAAATAATTCTAATTTTTTTTGGCCTTAGAGGCTAAAATTTTGGAATCTTCCCAGCTGGTGGAAAATTGCCTATATAAGGAAGGCCCGTAGTGTTGTCTAGGGCAGTTCGGAGCAGTTTTGGGTAGTTCTAGGTAATAGGTTGAGGCTTTGTCCTACAAAATATTGTAAGGGAATATGCCCATGTGGCTTTGCATATTATAATTTTGAAATTTGTAATTCCACATTTGTGGAGATAATAAGAAGCTCATTTTTTGTTCTTGCAAATTGTTGTTGTTTCTCTGTTTCTATTATGTGTTTGTGGTATTAAGGGGAGTACCCTTCATCATTTTTGGTATTGGAAGTAGGGTACATAAACTTTGAACTCAATTTTGAAGGTTTTAGAGGCTCTGAATGGGGTCGAAACTTCAGATGACTAGAGCTTGCAAAAGTTAGAAGTTGTAGAGCACTTTGAGCACTTTCTGAAATGGGGTCATAATAGCCAATTGGGTTAATGGGCGATGACTTATGGTCTCCAAAACTTACACTACCTAAAATGGAAGAAAATGAATTTCCTTCAAAATTTATTTTTTAATTTCAAAGTTGTTGAGCCGACTCTAATGTAATAATTATGAAAATAAAATAATTCTAGGGGTAGTCGGCCTTAAGGGCTAAAATTTTGGGACTTTTTCGGGTAGTGGAATATTGCCTATATAAGGAATTCCAGTAGCGTTATCTAGGGAAGTTCTGGGTAATGATTCAAGGCTTTGTCCTACAAAATATTGTACGGAAAATTCCCATGTGGCTTTGTATATTGTAATTCTAAAATTTATAATTCTACACTTGTGGAGATAATAAGAAGCTCATTTTGTGTTCTTGCAAATTGTTGTTGTTTCTCTGCTTTTATTATGTGTTTGTGGTATTAAGGGGAGCATCCTTCATCACATATATATAGTTGGGTATATTTATATCTATATGTACATAGATATGTAAATATGTATACATGCATATATAATTATGTATATATGCATATGCATATGTACAATATGTATGTGCATGTATATTGCCTTAAATGCATCTACCTAAAATATCATTTTTTTTAAATCTCAAGAGTTGTATTTTTTGCAAGAGTTATTTTACATTTGTATGTACCTTTTCAAATAAAATAAATAAAATAATCTTAAATATACGTGTCTATTTATTGTATATACATATATAGCACTACTCTATTTTCAAGTATATAAGTTTACATATTATATGTATATGTATATGTGTGTATGTGTATTCATATATGTATACATTTATATAAAGGGAAATTATGTAATTTTTGAATCAACTTTATTAATCTATATTTCATAGTTTATGGTTCACTGAAACCTATTTCTCATGAGTACAAATGACCCAATTAGCATTCATCACTTCTAGATGATGCTCCCATGGTCAAACATTAAGACTCCTTAAGAGGTTATCCACCAAATACTATTTTGAATCCATTATTAAATACTTGATAAAATATCACATGATTTGGCACAATGAAAAACCACAATCATATTATAAGAAAATTGGTGAAAGGATCAACTATGTAATTTTTTAGTTCATTTTCTTAACCTATATTTCATTAGTAGTGGTTCACAAGAACTCATATCTCATGAACATAGAATGGTCTAGTAAGCACTACTTGTATCAAATTGATAGTTACATAAAGTAAATAGATCACCTATTTCAATATTACTCCAATCCACATATCTTTAAAGATGGAAATCCCCAAAGGTTAAGGATACATCCTCAATACACCAGACCATTTACATAATGCCCCACAGATAGATATATTGTCTTGAATGTATCTACCTAAAATATTCATGATTTTTTTTTATTTACTTAAGAATGTAGTTTGTGCAAGAGTTATTTTACATTTGCACACACACACATACACACACACACACACACATACATATATGTATGTATACATATCTACATGTGTATATATACACACACACACATGTATACATTCATGCGTATATCTAAAAATACATATGTACATTTGCATAGATGTGTACATTTGTATTGTCTTAAATGAATTTACCTAAAAAATATACAATGTTATTTTATTTACTCAAGAATTATTGTACTTTATGTAAGAATTATTTTAATTTTATATGTATACATTTATTTATACTCACAACCCCCAAGAATATATGTATATGCATATAAATTTTTATCTTTTAAAAAAATGTACGCACGTCTAGATATATTATACTATAAACAAAAGTCTTTTCTCTAAATTTACAAGTTATTTGAAAAGTAAGATATAGACATATAATAGTTACTATACTTTTCAAAATAAATATACATATCAAAAGGATTGTCAAAATAATGAATAATGATTTATTTTAAAAAGATAAATTAAAATTTACATACATATGTAAATAAGACTTCAAATAAAATTAAATAAACAATAAAATATGTTAAAATATTTCTTAAATATAGGTACACACACACACACACACAGATATATATATATATATATATATATATATATATATATATATATATATATATATATATATATATATATATATATATATATATATATATATATATATATATATATATACATATACATACATACATACATACATACATATACATACATACATATACATACATACATACATACATACATATATATATACATACATATATATATATATATATATATATATATATAAATATATATATATATATATATGTATATATGTATATATATATATAGATATGTATATATGTATATATATATATACATACATATATACATATATATATATGTATA